>CAUYQV010020639.1:0-13702 GCA_963574575.1 Galagoides demidoff | reverse complement strand
TTTAATTTTATTGAATGGTAACTATGTACATTAATGCACTTCTGGGGTACAGTGTGGGGTTTTCGCATGCAATCCGAAATGCTTCCATCAAACTGATCAACACAGCCTTCATGTCATTTTCTCAGTTATAGTTTTAAAACGTTCTGATTCTACTCTTAGAGAGTTTCACTTGTACCCCTGTAAGATAGACCTCAAAAATGGTCCCTCCAATCCCCCTCCCTCAACCCATTCCCCCCTCCCTTTTACCTCCCCCCTCCCCACATTCTTAGGCTATTTGGTTATAGCTTTCATATAAAAGGTATAAATTAGTTTCATAATAGGGGTGTGTACATTGGATACTTTTTCTTTTTTTTTTTTTTATTGAATGGTAACTATGTACATTAATGCACTTCTGGGGTACAGTGTGGGGTTTTCACATGCAATCCGAAATACTTCCATCAAACTGGTCGGATACTTTTTCCTCCATTCTTGTGATACTTTGCTCAGAAGAACATTCTCCAGCTCCATCCATGTGAACATGAAGGACGTAAAGTCTCCCTCCTTCTTAATGGCTGTGTAGTATTCCATGGTGTACATATACCACAGTTTGTTGACTCTGATACTGAAGACAAAGATTCTCTGACATTTTCAATGTGCCACATGCAGTTAGAGCAGGCTTCTACAGCCAGGGGGAAAGTCCTGAGTTATAGCAAAGCAAACCCTGGCAGGGAAATTAATAGGAGCTCCCCAAAAGGCACCAGGGATGTGGACAGAGAGCTCTCAGCATCTGCCCAACATCCTGTTAGTGGCCACAGTCTCTCATGACCATAACACCCAGATTTAAGTTCCCTCTTTGCTATGGTTCTCAGGGATTTTTTTCTTTGTTTTATGTTTAACAAGTTATTTACATTTTTTGTTACATGTTTTATCAGTTCTTTTTTTTAAAAAGTATGTTTATAGTTGGAAAGAGATCTGCCTAAATCAGTCCTCATGTTGCTAGAACTAAACTTCTAAGATATTTTCATGTACACTTTAATTTTATAAGATCATACTAAATATGCCATCACAGCTTGCTTTTATATTCAAAATAACTTTACATTTTTCCATAATCATAAATGTAGGTTCTACTTTGTTTTTAAAAAGTATTTCTTCAAACTTATGCATTTATTTATAGAATGTCGCTACTACGAACAATGCAATAAACATCTTTCACCTATGTTCTTGTATACTTAATGCTACTAAGTCTGTGGGAATAGATTTTCCTAGTACTACAATATATGGGTCAAAGTTTTTCACACATATTTACCAAATCCATCTACTTTTTTGTCACTTTTTATTTTCACCCACAGCACAGGAGGGTTTCTTTTTCACTGTTTTCACTAAAAATACATAAACGCCATCATTTGATTCTTTGATGATATGATGAGTGGAAAGTGATGGGTTACTTAATTTGTTTTATTTTAATTATTAGTAAAGACACATCATTTTACATGTTTGGGGTCATTGTTCATATTTTTATTAGCCTGATCACTTTTATCTGATTCATAAGAGCTTTTTTACATTGCAAACACTAGCCCTTTGTCATATATCTTAAGTCTATTTTTTGAAGTTCATACTTCATCCTTTGAATTTGTTTGTTGTGTTTTATCACCCATGAAAAATTGTATGTAACCAATTTCATCCATTTTTGCTTTTGTGGTTTCTCATTTTCATATCATGCATTTAAAAAGCCTTCTAGAATTCTTAATTATAAAAGATATTTGTACAGTTATTGAATGCTTATTATAAATTGGATATCCTGTGGTATGAGTGGAAAGGGAGAAAGATGAATAAGAAGGTTTTTATTGCTTCAAAGAATATCATATTAAATATAAAATATTTTGTTCTGTAGAAGGAATGAAGTAAATAGACCTTTACCCTTCTACAAACAAACAAGGGAACAGATAACAATTCTCCAAACTTGTGTATTTTTTTAAAAGAAAAACTCAAACCAGTCAAAACATCAACAAGTATAGTAAATAATAATATTTAGAACCGATCAGCAAGAAAGGCAGGCCTAGAACTCAAGGTCTGTTTATACACTGATACTGGAAGACCATCAAAAACAGTGCCCCTTCTTTATTAGCTGAGGCAAGTTCCATGGAACTTACAAACAGAGGGGGGTTTTCCCTTTAAAATCAACTTTTAAAAAATGTTTAACCAATACTCATCTTGGCAGCATTTTTAGACACCAACTATAAGGACCAGATTTAGCTAAATGTTGATGCAAAGGAATACTATTCAAGATATATTACCTTTCTGAGGGAAATATACAGAAAAAATCTACATAAATGAAACAAACAAAGAATAACTTGAAGCGAAATAATGTGTAGAATGGGCTCTGTGTTTATGCATACACTGACAGAGTTCAGGAAAAGGATGCTCAGTGTCCCCATGGAAATCAACAAATATTCATACTGATTCAATGGAGAGATTTCTTAATCTGTAATCTTGTAGATCACATTGACCTTTGCTGACATAAAGAACTCTTGGACATTGGGAAAAATACAAATATAAATACAATTACACACACATACACAAGGTGCCAAAACATGTCGACACATTTTAAGAAAGGAAACAAACTATATTAAAATTGTAATACTCATCGTATACTGATAAGAAAAGGTAAATACAAGTCATATTGAGTGCCTCTTATAATTGCAGAAATCACAAGTGACTTGAATTTTACAAATTTAATAGATATAAATATCTACCAAAAAGTTAAAGAAGTAAGGACAACCTAAAATCTTGATCTGTTTTTATGTTAATACAGTGGAGCAGAGCAGTGAGTGAGCCATAAAGGCAGAGGCTCTAGAAAAAAAAAATCACTTTTCTTTGTTTTTATATACTTCGTAAAACATCACCCCACAAACCACATCCTGACGTTCCTGGCATCCACCCCGGCTATACGTGTCCAGCCTGACACTCTTTGGCTTGAGTAGCCTGACAGCAAAATAGGATTCAGAGGGAAGATCAAAACAAGAGAGCAGTGGAGTCCAGATAATCCACTAAACAGAAAATCTACTTTGGGAAGTCCCTGCTCAGGGCCATGGACTTTGGAAACTGGAACATTGGTGTATAAACTAAGGTCTCATGAATTAATTCATCCAACAAACACTTACCAAATACTTACTATGAGCCAAGCACCATATGGACAGAGTCAAGAGGGACTTTTTAACCAATTATGGAAGGGAAATCTCAGGCAAAAATAAGATGAGTTGGAATGGTAAGTTGGATGCATAGAACTAAGGAAATCATTAGAGATGTTGTCTAGTGGCTGAGAGGAGGTCTCTGATTGGTGGTAGAAAAAACTGAAAGTAAAACAGAATTGCAAGCAACAGCACCACCATAAATATGAAGAGGTATGTGGAGTAACCACCTTTATTCCTCATACTAAGATTAAAACAAAAGAGAAAGTGGAGATGATCTTCCATTGAACCCAGAAGTTGAAGGAAGCATAGCAAGTGAAAGCCAGGATTTCTACTCAAAGAAAACCCTTCAGCACAAAGGACTGGATGATTCCCACTCGGGGCTGGTGAAGAGAGGCAGCTGCATTCACGGGGTGAAGCAAGGAGGAAGAGGACAGTTGTCTGGATGCCTTCTCTGCAATGATGATAATACTGAGCTCAGTAAATGAATAAACAAAAGTTTAAGTTCACTGATAGTTCCAACCCCAAAGATACTGAAGAGGAAATTTTTTTCTTTTCTTTTCTAGTCAGGAGTTAGCTCTTGGACCAGGTCTAGTGTTTGCACATATCCCCCAGTTAGTGTATTTCAGAGAGCCCACTGGGAAAGTAAACATCATTTGCTTTCATTGAATTTAGAATTTAAAACATGGAAGTATCCTGTGTATTCTTGTATCAGGCTACAGGGAGCATATTTTGACAGAGTCTATGTCAGAATCACAAAGTTCTGTGATTCTGAGGGACTATCCAGGTCCCTCAGTATGTTTTTAATAACAAATACCTATTCCAATGACCTATTAATCTAGGGCAGCCGTGGTCTGAGGACTTGAGGAGATATAAGGTACTGAAGACCAGCCAATGTTTACTGTAAATAACACAGCTTATACAAAGGCCAGAGTTGAACCCATTTGTAAGTCACGATTATCTCTCCAGATTTTTTCTTCTCTTGCTCTACATTACATGAGATTTTATTTTAGAGGAACTCAAAATACTCTCGAGGAAAGCAGTTGAAACCATTGCATTGTGTAACTGAAATAATTGTACAATTCTATTTATTACACATTGTGAAAAAAAGATTTAAAAATATATTGAAAACAAACTTGAGAAAGACCTGTATACCTTAATCTCTCTTATTTTCCCAAATGCTTTTAATGTCTAGACCAAATTTAAGTGTACTCTTTATTTTATACAGGTGAAAGTCTTTCTCTGTGTTTTTCACAATATACTTTGGCATCATTCTTCAAGTCAGACTGAAATTTGCAAGAAGTGATTAGATTTGGGATGAGAAGTAAGGCCAGCAGTAGCACCTGGCTTGATTTGTCTAGGGGAATCACTGCAAGCCTGTTAGATGTAAAATTTGTGGCTAATTCTCCTACTGGATATCCACTGCACACCAAGTTCTTATTTATCAGCATGCGGAGTAATCACCTGGGAACAAAGACTTAGGTTCAATTATCTCTTGCTTCCCTGGACTCCTCCTATCACTGCCTAAAATAGTCTATAAACATCATGTTAAAAAAAAAAAAGTCTTCAGCTAAGCAAAGATTATTTTCAATTTTCTTTCCCTCTGTGTTTTTCCTACTTCCTGCCTCTCCATTTTCCTCCTCAATATCAAATCATATTCCACACTGTTTCTTTCGGTTTGAACGTTCTCAATTTCTCCCTTTCCATTCATCAATCTTTCTGCCACCTTTCCCTTAAGTATTTCCTGAATTTAAACCTTATTCAATAAATAAATACGCTCCGCAGACTGAACAGATGGATTATAGTACTTTTTCTCTAGAGATTTCCATCTATTGCAACTTTCACTTCCCAAAGAAAATCACAGTGATGATGATAGAGAGTCTATGCAGTTTTTTAAAAGCAGTTTTTGCACTGTGTGCACTGTGCATGTTCCAAAAGCAGGCTCTTTACTACACTCAGTTTGTAAATTCTATTTTGTTAACTAGATCGTTCTGTTGTAAGAATGACCGATTATTAAGTGGAGACCTAGATATTTCACTAAATAGCCAGTAGTTTGCTGTTTATCATTATTGTGAAATTTTCCCTTCTACAGAGCTGAACTCCATGTCTTTCTTTCACCATTAGTACAACACAGAACAAACATTCTCCTTTTCATAAGGTAGACATTGAAACAATAAAACACAGGCCCCCTCTTCTTCAGACTAAGTATCTTATGTTACCCCAGGCATTCCTCAGTTGCCAGCGTGCCAGGCACCTCACGCTCATGGTTCCCATTTACTGATGTACTTTAATTGATCAAGTTACCTCTTTAAATATAATCATTGATTTTGAGGAATGGAGTGGTCATACACAATTTATGACCATTGCTAAAATATACACGTTCGCTAGGTCATGGAAGAAGCCCAAGAGCTCATCGATCCACGAATGGATCAATATATTGTCGTATATGTACACCATGGAATACTATGCAGCCATTAAGAAAGATGGAGATTTTACCTCCTTTGTGTTTACATGGGTGGAGCTGGAAAATATTCTTCTTAGTAAAATATCCCAAGAATGGAAGAAAAAATATGGTGGAACTTCTATCTTGCGAATGATTAAGATACAATTTTTCCAAGTGTATAGATAGTAAATAAAATAGAAAATCAGGGTAATGGCTTGGTATAAAAGATAAAAAGATTTGAGAAGTTTTTAAATTTAAGGTTTACCCATTCTGTTTATCTGTTCTGCTTAACACTTAGAGTTCTAAAGACAAGTAGTACATAGTCTTTGTGTGAAGCAGTTCACAGTGCTTAGGGACAAAGCATGAGGATCATGACTTTTCAATGTACCTCATATTCTGATGGCACAGTCACATATTTCAGAAAAGAGTCACTGGAGTCAATACTGGCATGGGGGAAGAGGGGTCAGGTGTGGAGTGGAAGGCAAGTGTCCAGAAAGATTCTTAGATTAGGGGAACTTAAATGGAGTCTCAGTGGTGGGAAAGGGTGGGGAACATTTCCAGGAAAGACCTGGAAAAACCTGGCAAATTCAGAGCTGTAAGTGTCAGAACCCCCGACAGGAAGCATTGATTTGTGGTTGTGGTAAGAGAATGGTTATCCAGGAAAAAAGATACCATAAAAGGGTGTAGATTCTGGTTTGAAGGAAGATGTTTAGCACGATAATTCTGATAGTGAATGAATAAGGGTATAAGGGGTATGGCCAGAAATGAAAAACAAAGACAAATCAATAAGGACATTGTTGCTGTAATCTAGGTAAAAAATGATGATGGCATGAGTTTAGGTGGCAGATGGGATGAAAACAAGGGATAGAGCAGGGAGGGGTCACAGCTGGCACACAGTCAAGATGATGGTCACATTTCTGGAGTGGGCAGCTCAGGGCACAAAGTAATCCAACTTGTTCCTTAGGACCTTTCAGGGATTTTTTTTTGGTCTTATTTTTATTTTTTTATCACCATCCTAATTGGCTTAGTGTCTAGAACTTTACAAAGGTATGAAGGCAGTTGCCAAGAAAACATGCATCATTAGGTGTCAGGTTCAGAAATCTGAGTTACACCTCACCTCGTCCAGGCGATGGCTCTCGTTGGTGATTTTCCTCCTGCCTTAAAATTCAAGTCTATCCTTTTTATATAAAGAACTCCAAAGTAAAATGTGATGCCTGGGTAAAAACTTATTTTTTTAATGCTAAGCAGTGAATTTAAAAGATAGAGGTTGAAAAATCTTCAGATTGGCAGAAGGTAATACCTGACCTTAACTTCGGTTACTTCTCTACACCTCACTTTCCTTGTTTATAAAATGAGCACCTGTTGGTCTAGAATTTTGTTCTCAATTATGGAGGTGCATAGATGCTTTGAGAATATGCCTCATTTCCCAGAGAAATGATCAGACTTGTGTATAAACAAATACCACCCGACTTTAGAAGGGATTCTTCTTGAAGTCTTTGCAAATGCCAGATGATTTATGAGGTCCTTCCTAGCAATCTATACATATTTAGAGACAGGAAACCAAGGAATAGGAAACAAAAACACAGAAAGAATAGAAGAAACTGTGACCCTATTATCACTTTCCTTGATTTAGTAAGCTGAATTCTAATACAAAGCAAATCCCGTTGATGTAGGTCTTCACGCCATGGACAGTTGTTGAATGTGCCTCTTGCTTTATAGTAAAATCTGTCTTCACGTGTCTAAAGTAAAACTTAAACAAACCAAATCAAATCAAACTACTAAACCAAAACAATTTCTTCTTTCCCATGGCAATGGAAGATCCCTTTCTTCACTTTTATATTGATGTTGTTTTCTCAATGATATTTTAACAAAAGTATCCAGAAATACATGTGGCAGTTTGTACTGGTGAAGGTATGTATTAGGGCTGAGCCAGAGGTGTGTTTGATCTATGAAAGAAAATATTGAAAAGTGCTTTTGCATTTTACTTTCAGACTCAACTAATCTGTCTTTTATGAATTTTTTTTCTTTAGTTACAGATAATAATTGGAGCTATCAGATTGAAAGACTCTCAGCTTTTTATAATGCCAGAGCCTTTTCAATTTTCAGTTGGCTTTTATAAAGAAAAGATGGAGAAATTAAAAAGCCAGCTTAGATGCACACTTGTGTTTTTATTATTGCTTAAGAAAATAACAATGTGCATTTATTTTTCTCTCCAAATCATCTAGCTATGAATCATTTTTCCAGCTTGGGAATTTCTGAAATTGAACCACTTCTAAACAACCCCTATCAAGTTCTTATTTGGTTATTTCTTCGGTAGACGCAAGTTATAATCCTCCCTATAAATCTAAAGTTAGTTGCAACTTTGATGTGATATTTGACTCTTGAATAAATGTCATAAACAAATACAGTGACCAAATTATGTATGAATTTCCAAAGTTATATTTAGTACAAGGTTTCTACCAACTGTTTTAGTAAGTTTCACATTGTGGCTTTATTTCAAGTGGAAAATGCACTTGGTTCCTTAGAATTCCCAGGATTTAAAATAGTCAGTGAATCAACAAAACTAACAAAGAAAGAAAAATCACAATATGTATGAGGAATAAACAATTTGTGTATGAACGATGATGAAAATCAACAAAAAAACCCTATTTCCAGGGTTTTATAATTATCCTAATTTCAGGCGTAAAAATAAGCCATATTATTTTGTTCTGAACATATATATTTTTTTGTTCTGAACATATATATGTTAGGTTTTACAGAATAGCAAAGGTAAAATATGCCAAGCGTGTAAATACAATCAATATTAGCAGGTATGAACTTAGAGGTTAAAGGGTATGGAGTCAGATAGAGATGGAGTCAATTTAATTTTTTTAAGGCAAGCATGAAACAAAGTTTATTGGGCAAAAGAAAGATAGGTTTACAAAGTAAAGGCAAGATACAGACTTCCAGAGCAAGATACTTTTGCCATAGACAATGAACAGGCCTCCACTGCCAGGCAAAGAGGCCTGGAGTCAATTCTTGCCTTCGTTCTTTACTGAACAAATCTCTGAAAGAGGGCAAATTACCTAATCTGAATCTCAGTCTTCTGAACTGTAATATAGAGATAATAATCCCCTTCTTCATAAGATCATTTTAAGAATAAAATAATGTGTATCACCCTATTTTAATGGCTCTTTAAAACTGTACTATTGTAGGTATGGTCTCTGCTTCTTTCCTGTTCGCCATTAGAAAGTAAAGTCCATATACAGGGACTTTATCTTGTTGACCATTGCCTGTCTTAGAAAAGCATTTGGCATACTGTGAGTATTTTATAAATATTGAAGCAAAGGGTGAACATTGAGTAGTGTACAATAGAATTTTGTATTATCTTCTGAGCAATGAGAGTCACTGAAAGTTTTTAAGTGTGTGAGTGGGTGAGAGTAGTAAAAATAAGGGAGTCAGGAATGTAAGTCTATCAGCAGCACGTTAAACAGACAGCTAGGAGAGGGGGTGGGCATTGGCACTCAAGAAGAGAATAATTGCTTAGATCTGATTTCATACTACTGTAGTGTAATGAAAGTGCATTGCAATAGTCTTCACCCTTAAGTAAGTAGGCCCATGTGAGAAGCCATGCCATTCTCGTCCTGACACTTTGGACTGATCTCAGCATTACTAAACTCTCACTCTGAAAGATAAACACTCTGACTGTTCTTGTTAATTGAAGACTAAAATGCTTGCATAGGAAGGGCATGACACCCACTGCATGGAAGCCAACACAATTCATCAGTGTCCCCACTTTTGAGGAATGGGAGAAATGTGGAAACAGTATTTATTAAGGCATCTTGAGGTCTCGCTGTCAAAACTTGCACATTCAGGCTGTTCCAGTGTGGCCCTTATTTGACAAGGGTCTGTGCGATCAAAGACCGAGAGCCATTGCCTAGACCGCTCGTGCTCTTTGCCAAGAGTGACATGCCCTTGAGATTTCAGGAGCTCTTAATTTTGCAGAGTTATGCCAAGTTCAGGCTGAGATAAATAATAAGCCCTGCTGAGTAATTGGCCTATTTCCTGAGTCTGCTTAGGGAAAGGGAACATATATAGTACTTCTTGGTGACACAGCTAAAGGTTTTCAGCTAGGTCAGCTGACTTGCCATGTCAGATAAACACTGATACATAAGAGTAGATCTTTCTTGTTCCTAAACTTACCTGAATAGAAAACATTTCTTTTTTTCAGTAAATCACACTCTTTTGAAAACTGCCTTCCTTTATTAAACCCATTGTATCACTAAGTCCATTTCATTCTTTGCAAAGGCTACAAGTCACTATTTCTTTCCTGTCACTGTATAATTTTCTGTATGGTCCTTGTTCCTTTAACATAAATAAAGAGATGGTTTCCATTTCTGGGGTCACTCATTGAAACCACTACAACAATGATTGCCCCAACCAACGGGGATCTCCTACCCAATGACGCTTTTTAAACTAATCATCAGCATCTCATACCCTCATATTTCTTCCTTCCTTGTTTAGAGTTCTAATGAACTCTATGAAACAGCCCAAATTGCCTCTCCTCACACCTTGACCCTCTTGTCTCTCTAACTCTATTACATTTTTCAGAAAAATACATCAATCTTTTTTTTAAGTATAATAGCACCAGAGTAGCTAGCTGATACTTCTGGAGATAATCTTACTACCTTGCTGAGCAGCCCCACTTCAAACATCTGGCCTCAAATGTCAGCTGACCAGTCAACAACATCTAAAAAACCCACCAAATTTATATTTCCATTCTCCCACCTACCTTAATTATTATTTTACAATACTACTCCATCTTTTCTCTATCTTGGTATCTCCTCTCTCCTCAGCTGATTATCTCAGTTATTATAACATGTTAGATACAGCTGCTCATCTTCCTTCTATAAATCTATAGCATCATTGCATTCCCCTGCCTCAGGGATCTGGATCATCCACCTTCACCTTCCTAATAACTTCGTTCCTGCTATTGCCCCACTTTAATCTTGTCCCCAGTCCCCTCAACATTCAGTTCTTCCTTCTCTATAGACTCAGTTCCAAGACAAACACCCCTAATAATCTGCTCATTCTTGTTCTCATGATGCCTGCAGCTAAAGCCAGTGTCTATGCAATCTTCAACAGAACACTTCTTGGAAGTGTTGTCTTTAAAAACGCAATGTGCGCTTTCCATTCTTCCCTTTAAGACTTCAATTTGGAGGCAAGATGGCTGAGCCAAACATGCTGATTTTAATTTTAATCAATTTTGCAAGTCTGCTGCCTATGAAGATCACACAAATATATATTATCACCAAAAGTATGATTTCCACCATATTCTTGATAAATAAAAAGGCTTAATAAAAACCCATTTTCTCACTGTGTGGCAAAAGCCCTATGATCGTTTCTTAGACTTAAAAAGATTTTTTAATAGGAATTAAATAAAAATTAGAAAAGATTTATATTAATTTATAGAATTTATTTATGTATAACATAATATAAATAATTTATATATAAATATAGATATAAACATAATTTATAGTAATTATATATAATAAAGATTCATTATATAATTTATATCAATAATTATATAAATAAAAAATTACTATACTTCAAATTTTATTTTTTTTATACTTGGATAAAAGATAATAAACTAAGTACACAGGATTTCACAGGATTTGCCTTCATTGTCTTCTATCCATTTCTGAAAATAATAGCACAAACACATAATAGAGGGCCCATAGATGTTCAGACACAGGTCTAAATGCATTGTTCAGCATAGGCCCTAAGTCTGTGGCATTAGAAATGTTTAAATTTCATAAAAGGGCTGTGTACATTGGATACTTTTTTCCATGCATTAAAAATATATACAATTTTTGTCAATTAAAATAATTAATAATCATAAAAAAAAGAAATGCTTAAATTACTTTCTTGGACAAAGATAACTAATGAAATCTCCATATAGTACTGTGAATGCTAATAAACATAGAAGTATTTTTGACCTAATTGCTCAAGAACCTATAATATAAAAAAATCAAAATTAGTTTACCGAATTTTTATATTATTTTGGTATGCTTCAGTTTATAATTAACAGTTGTATCTGTCAACCCACAGATTACATGAGCCCATCTAGTATAATGAATTTTGTAATACCCCTGGAAGACATTAGCTCTATACCAAATGAAATTTCGCTTGGCCACATGAAGAGCTGATAGTAGCCTCTGAGGATCCTGCAATCCATTTTTTCACATCTAATAACTTTCCTTGTTTGGTTCAATAACTGGACATGACAGCTGGAAACAATCTTTGAAAAAATCTAATAAATTTGGCTATTTACTTGTTTGCCCAAGTAATTAAACATGACAACTGAAGACAACCTGCTAAACCCAATTAAGTTTCACAATTTCATCATTTTTCACAAGAAACAATTTCTTTGTGCAAAAAAATCCAGTCTTAACAGAAGTTCAATAAATGATAATATGTGTCACAGTCATTTATAACATTTTTTAAAAATGTCTTTTTGAGACACATGACAAATTTCATTTTCTGAGGGTAGACTTTTTTAGAAGGCCAAGACTCTCAGAATGGCATACATTCCCCTTAGAAAAGTAATGACCACTAGTGAGAGGATTCTCAGACAGTTCCCCTGGCCAAAGCACTGGGTCATGAACCTAGGGTGACTGAGACTCTGATGAGAGTTTTACATATCCAAAGACAAACGATGCACAAATCACATTGGAAAAAAATTTAAAAAGGTGAAAAATTTCAATGTTAATGAGGCAGTGAAGGAACCATGAGGACTCAAATTTGTTCACCCACTTTGGAAACTAGTATTCCATTATTAAACAAAGTTGAAGGTGTGCATCATGTCTTGTTACTCATAAATCATGTCCCTGGGATTATACCCATAACTGTGTATTTGCAGTGGGATTTGAGAAAAGGTATTACATTTTATCATTTTTTAAAGATAAAGTCTTGCCCTGTTGTCTGGGATAGACTACAGTGGTGTCATCATAGCTCCTTGAAATCTCAAATTCCTGGACGTAGCGATTCTTTGCCTCAGCCTCCCCAGAAACCAGGACTACAGATGAACACCAACATGCCTGGCTAATTTTCTTTTTTTTTTTTTGGTAGAGAAAAGGTGTTGCTATGTTGTTCAGCCTTGTCTCTAACTCCCATGCTCAAGCAGTCCTCCCACCTTGGCCTCCCAAAGTGCTGGGATTATAGGTGTGAGCCACCACTCCCAGGCAGGAAATGTATTCTCTGGCAGTACGATTTAAATATCAAAATGAGTTGTAATAAAAAAAAGTCCATAAAGAGTGGAAGGAATAAAGAACTAAATTTTGATTCAAAATAATCAAGGCAGACATAGCAATATTACACAGCAATGGAAATGAATGTGACATAGTTACATGTAACATTAAAAATTAATACTGGGGTAGAATGTAGAACAAAAGTGGTGATTATATAAGATTAAGTGAAATATAATTCCATTTACAGGAATGTTAAAAATATTCAAATTAAGAAGTGTCTTGTTTGAGATAAAAACATGTGGTGAAAGTATGGATAAATAGGAAGGAGATGAACACAAAATTTAGAATAGAAAGGAACAAGGAGAAACAGAGGAGAACCAAAAAATCAGGGTAGTACATGCTCAAGTATGTATTGCATTTTTACTTTATACTTTGCCTATACTTTTCAAATCTTACTTTGTACCTATTTAGTATTTAACAAAAACAAATTTTCCAAAGCCCAATCGAACATTTAGGACTTAACCAATGGGGGGAAAAATATGATTTTCTGTTTACATCTTGGCTCAGCAAGCTTGCTACTTTAGGTAAGACTCACTTGGAAAAAGGAGATAGGCTACATTCTTTTTTTTTTCCTTATTAAATGATAGCTGTGTACATTAATGCAATCATGGGGTACAGTGTGGTGTTTTCATATATAATTTGAAATATTTTCATGAAACTGATTAACATAGCCTTTATGTCATTTTCTTAGTTATTGTGTTATGACATTTATATTCTACTTTTAGAAAGATTCACTTGTACTCTTGAAAGATAAACCATAGAGGTGATCCCTCTAATCACCTTCCCTCCACCCATCCACCCCC
>CAUYQV010020638.1:0-25231 GCA_963574575.1 Galagoides demidoff | reverse complement strand
GGTACAGTGTACTGTTTCTGTGTACAATTTGAAATACTTTCATCCAACTGGTTAACATAGCCTTCATGTCTTTTTCTTAGTTATTGTGTTAAGACATTTATATTCTACATTTAGAGAGATTCACGTGTACCCTTATAGGATGAACCATAGGTGTGATTCCACCAATCACCCTCCCTCCACCCAGCTTCCCCCCTCCCTTCCCCTCCTTCTCCCCTCTCCCCATGTTCCTGGGCTAAAATTGGGTTATAGCTTTCCTATGAAAGCTATAAATTAGTTTCATAGTAGGATTGAGTCCATTGGATACTTTCGTTTCCATTCTTGAGATACTTTACTAAGAAGAATGTTTTCCAGCTCCATCCATGTAAACATGGAGGAGGTAAACTCTCCATCTTTCTTAATGGCTGCATAGTATTCCATTGCATACATATACCATAATTTATTGATCCATTCATGGATTGATGGGTTTTTGGGCTTCTTCCATGACCTAGCAATTATGAATTGGGCTGCAATGAACATTCTAATACAGATATCTTTATTGTAGTGTGATTTTTGGTCTTCTGGTTATATATATAATAGAGGAATTATAGGATCAAATGGCAGATCTATTTTTAGTTCTGTAAGTGTTCTCCAGATGTCTTTCCAAAAGGAATGTATTAGTTTGCAATCCCACCAGCAGTGTAGAAGTGTTCCCTTTTCTCCACACCCACGCCTCAGGTAGTGATTTTATTTTTCAGAATAACTTCAATTATTCTAGGTCCTTTTCATTTATATATCAATATTTATATCATCCTATCAATTTCTAAAATACAAAGCCTCTTGATTTCAATTGGAATCATTCAGAGTCTATAAGGAAGGAAGGGACAATTGCCATGTTAACACTGTTGAATCATCCATAAATATGGCATATATGCCCATTAATTAGATTTTTACTTTTTACCAGTAATTTTTTTTTTTTTTTAGTTTAGAAGTCTTATACATCTTTTGTTAGACATACTCCTAACTATTTCTCTATTGATGTTTACTTGGTGTGGTATGCTTCTCACTGTTAGCCAACAATTTTGATGCACAAATTGACAAATTTTGCAATGTTTTCATCAGTTCTGCTTGTTACTGGCATCCTAACCTCTCTTCATCAGTGACATTTTCTTTCCCTTCAGAAAAATGTTTAATCCCTTTGTATATTGCTGGTTTCTTTATGGCATTATCCCTATAAACTTGGACTAACATGTCTCAGATTTCATTCCCATTCTTGCCATGTTTAATAAGAAATTTAATGTTTGTTTATTGCCCTAATTCAAGCTCTGACAGTCTCATGATGGGGCATAGAAACACTCAACAACTATAATGAACACCACTCAGCATGACGCTGCCATACGTTGACATGAACACAGCTGTGAGAGATGGATAAACCAAGGTTATGGAACCATATCGAGGTGTTTCTACAGTGCTGCCAATGTTAAGTCTACAGTGGCAAGTTCCCTAACTTAATTTTCAGACCTTGTAATGTCATCTAATGAAGTTGTATTTCTGCTATCATTCTTTTCATTTATAGATTTTTTTTTATTAAATCATAGCTGTGTACATTAATGAAGTCATGGGGTACAATGTGTTGGTTCTATATACAATTTGAAATGTTTTCATATTTGTTTTTTTCTTTCATGATTTCTGTCCATCTGTTGAAATTCCACATCTGTTTATGCATTTTTTTTTGAGACAGAGTCTCACCATGTTGCCCTTGGTAGAGTGCTGTGTTGTCATAGCTCACAGCAATCTCAAACTCTTGGGCTCAAGCAATTCTCTTGCCTCAGCCTCCCTTGTAGCTGGGACTACAGGTACCCACCACAATGTCCCACTATTTTTTTAGTTAGTTAGTTTGTTTGTTTAACAGGCTGGGGCTGGGTTTGAAACCATAAGCTCCAGTGCATGTGGCTGTCACCCCAACTGCTGATCTAAGAGCACAGAGCCTGTTTATGCATGTTATGCATCAGTCTACTAGATTCTTTAACATATTTATAATAGTTATCTTAAATTAGTTCTTTGATACTTCATACTTCTAAAGTCTAAGTCATTATTAATATTCTTTTAGTTTTTATTTCTTTCTCAACCACATCACCTTTTCTCTATACTTCATATTTCTCATAAATTTTAATGCTGTGTTAGAAATCATGGAGACTCAATTACCCCTAGAATGTTCCCCTAGTCTAAAAAATAAAAAAGACTTCTCTCAGACTACTAATGTCTAGGATTATCCTAATTGAATGTCCAGGGTTACCTTATTTGAACATACAGGAAAGTGTGTTTTGGATTTTGCTGCAGACATTTTTGGATATAATTCACCACTGTCTTTGAGCAGGCTGAGAGAACAATTAGAAATTTACCTTCAGCAGGCTGGGAATCTAATAATTGGCAGGAATTTGGAGATCTTTGTATGCTTACCAGTTCAGCTTCCAAGTTGAAGTTCTCTTTGCTTTAAACTTTGGCTACTAGCTTTTAGGGACATTATGGAATTATCTTCACTCCCAGTTTCATCTGAGTTTTCTTTACATGGGGGGGATTTCTTGACACTTGCTACTTTATCTGAAGTTTTCTTAGGGGTGCTGCACTGACCTAAAAATGGGAGTACTTGCAAGGCCTAGCTTTATATTTCTACCCCTGTCTTTAGTAGCCACTGCCTTACACGGGGGAAAGCTATGTATTTACTGCAGTTTTAATTGTTCATGTTTGACAGTCATTGTTCCTTGAATCTGAGAATTTATGTCTTTCAACAATTGGGGACATTATTACATATTGCTTTAAATATTATCATTTTCTTATTTTACTTATTTCATTTATTGGCAATTTGTATTAGAGTACATTTCTTTGTCATTTCACCTCATATTTTTCAATTTTGTTGTAACTATGCTATATTCTGAATCATTTCCTCAATCATATCTTCTAGGTTACTGCTTATCTCTTGATTATATATAGTATGTTATCAATTCCTTTCCTATGTAGAAAAATTCTACACTTCATTGATAGAATTTTTCATTTCTAGAAATTCTACTTAGTTTGATTTTGATTCTACTCTTCTCTTTTTCATGGCATCTACTATGGACTCCTACTATGTCTCCTCCCCCATTCATATGTTGAAGGATTAACCCTCAATGTGTTAATACTTGGAAATGGGGACTGTGGAAGTTAATTAGGTTTAGATGAGGTCATGAGAGTGAGGCCCTCATAATGAGATTAGTGCCCTTATAAGAAAAGACAGCAGAGAACTTCTCTCTATTTCTCTCTCCCTTCTGTGTGAGAACACAGTGAGGAGGCAGCCTTGTATAAGTTAGAGAGAGCCCTCATTAGACATGGACTGTACTGGCATCTTGATCTTAGAATTCTTTCCTCCAGAACTATGAAAATTTAAATTACAATTATTTAAGCTATTTAGTCTTGTATCTTGTTATGGTAGTGTAAGCTGAGTAATACCGCATCTTATTCTTTTCCTAGATTTAGTTTGTTTTTAATGTCTTTAATTAATTAAAAGATGAGCTTACTTTATAATCTATATATTCTAGATTTTCTATTAGGTAAACATATAAATAATTGAATCTAGCCATTTTTTGGTATATTTCTTTTAACTCAAAGTGAATTTTTACTTCACTTATTTTATAGTTTTTGATTGTGAAGTTTTTTTTAGTGGGATTAATTAAAAAAATTTTTTATATTATTGGTAGTTTATACATATAAGGGATTCTTGGTATATTGTATACTTAATTCTTATGTGTTTCCATAATGAGAACAATTTTATATTATAAATAGGTTGCTATATTTCCAGAAATGAAAATTCATGCTCATTTTACAATGTCACTATAATTTGATGCCAAAAATGGATATTGATAGTAATGTAAAATTATAGACTAAAATAACTAATGACTATAATAGCAAAAGTTCCTAAATAAAATTTTGGTAAAGAGAATCAAATAATACATTAAAAGAATTGTGTGTCAGAACCAGATAAAATTTATTTACAGAATGAAAGAATTAGTCAATATTGGAAAATCTGACCAAGTAATTACTATATTATTAGTTTAAGATATAAAGGTTATCTCATTATCTCGATGGATAATGAAAATTATTTAACAAAACAAATCCATAATCCTAAATAAAGAAAAAATATCCTAGCATATTAGAGACAACAGAAACATTTCTTGATCAAAATCATCAAGACATCTCCATCATACCATTTTTAGTGTTAAAACTATTAGATGACAGCATTCATTTACTATTCATATTGTAAAAACTGTATCTATTACTTATCATGCAAACATTGGTATAGTTATGGGAATATAGCAAAGTGGATAATAAAGCCCTTGACTTTGCAGTTAAGTAACAAAAGTAAATAAGTTAATTGCATTTTATTAAAAAGTGGCAATACTGCCATAATTTGCCAGTGATAGTCTTAAAGAACAAATAGCTAACTATTAGTATTAGTTAAGAAGTTCAGCAAAGTGACCTGAGTCAGCTTAACATTCAAATCTTATATTTTCCTATGGTATGCCAATTATCATTTAGGAAACTGAACCAAAATATTTCCTGATAGCTATAATATCAACAGTGTATGTGGTAACAAATCTAAATAGAAATGTGCTGTTCAATGTTTTTGAGAAATTTATAACATCCTAATAAGGAACATTAAAAAATCTGAATAAATTGAGAAAATACTTACAATTATTCTTGGGAAGAATCAATGTCAACATTCTACAAAATTAATCTGTTACTTAATGCAATTAATTCAAACACAAACAGGATGTTTTGTGCAAGGACTTTAACAAACTGGGTCTAAATTTTCCATGGTAAATACGTAAACATTCCAAAGCAATTTTGAAAAATAAAAAGAAGAAATAATAATTTTCTCAGAACACTTTTGAAAATAAATCTATAAGGTAAAACCAACAAATAACCCAGAAGCAGATTCAGATAGATAAGAGAATTTAGTTTATCTTAAAAGTAAAACTTCAAATGATTGGAGAGAGAATGGATTATTTATTTTATGATATTGGGTCAACTGGGTATATGTTTTAAAAGGAATCATCAGTCCTGGCCTCCAGTCATTTAGAAAAATATATTTCAGATACATTACTCTCATAGTCTCATTTATATTCTGAGGAAATCTTAGTGAATATGTTCCTGATTTAATGTTGATATGTCTTTTTAACAAGACACAAAATCAAAAACTATTAAAGGAGAGATTGACCTACCTGAAAAATCAATGTTTTTAAAGAGTAAAAAGGCAAATAATAATCCAGGAGAAAATACTTCCTTACATATGTAAAAAATAAATAAAATGATATCAAATTCTAAATATATATAACATACATACTAAAGCCTGCGGCTCAAAGTAGTAATGCACTGGAACCATATGCCAGAGGTGGTGGGTTCAAGCCCAGTCCCGGCCAAAAACTGCCAAAAAAAAAAAAAAAAAAAGGTAATAAAAACACAATAAAAAGAGTAAATCTATGAACTGGGAATGAAGAGAAGAGGAAATGCAAAAGACCAATAAGCATGTGAAAATACAGACTCTTTAAAAAATAACACCAAGCAAATGTAAATTAAGAGAATAATGATATACTAGTTTTTACCCATAAGATTGGAAACAATTAGAAAGTTAAGAGAAATAAGCAGAGATTGGGAAAACATTTTAGCACATATTTCCAAACGTGAAATATTTCAAATAAGCAGATGCATAGGAAAGTATCTAGAAAATTACATTTCAAACAGTAGGGGCAGAGGTAGGCTACTGGCAAAGGATTAGTCTGATTTATACTTCTTAATTTTGTATGCTAAAAATATTTTTGTGAATTACTTATATTTTGTAAAGAACTAGATTATGTAAGGGGAAGAAACTAATCCCCTTATTCCAAAGAGTATTATTTATTTATTTCAAATTTTTTTTTTTTTTTTGCTCATCTATCATTCTTCCGCCTGACTCATGTTCTTATGTGTATTATCTCTAAGTGGTAATCTTACACATGTGTATGTACAAATGTAAAATTCTTCTCAAGTTCTCATGGAGTTTGAAAAAAGTGCTTCTCCACCAAAACTTTACATGCTCTCTCAAAGAAGTATATAATAACCCAGAGAGTAAGAGCAGTAATTACTCAGTAAATGGTGACTCTAAAGATGATGATGATCTATGGAAGAATATTTGTTTTGAATCAGGTCCAGATTGTATGTATAATACACCCCATATCTAGTGATTGACCTTCCTCCCTTCTTCCCTCTCTCTCTTGCTTCCCCTCTCTTTCCTTCCCTCTTTCCTTCTCTCCGTCCTATTTTTTTTAGCACCCACTATGTATTATCTCAATCCTGTAAGATTAGATGAATAATACTTGCTCCTTGTCTTCTGTTACTCTCCACCTCTCAGATAAATGTTGTGTAGAAGGGATGGTCTTTGTAAAATGAAAGCAAAGCCTTATGGAAATCTTCATCAGGTATCCTCTTTTATTTCAAGGGTCAGCATTTGGTCACCTAGCTGACTTCAGCTGCAAGGGAAGCAGGGAAATTTAAATTTTAAGTTTTCTAACTTCCATGGAAAAGCTATGTAAACAAAGGGAAAGTAGAAATGAAAGAGGATTGGGACTGTATGTTGAGTGAGACAACACTTGGCAAGCTGTGGACATGCAAAAACCAGTTATGACTTTTTTTTTTTCAAGATATGACCAGAATACTATAGGGGCCCCCTGTTACAATAGGTGGATCAGTTTGTGGCAGTTCAGTCACAGCAACACAGTGATTGAATTCTTCATCATCATCATCATCATTTTCATCAACACTTTGTGCCTGGAACAGTGGCTGGAACAGTCATATAGCAGGCACATGGTATTGAATGAATGAAGCAAAGTAGTATATATATCATCATCCTAATTTAGTGCCTACTTTATATCAGACTGTATAATAGCCCATTTCACATACTCTCTTTAATTTAGTCTGATCATAACCTTTTATGTGGCAGAAATTGAGATTTAGAGAGGTTATATAGTTTATGAAGGATCAAATGGCTACCAAGTTTAAGAGCCAAAGTCCAATCCCAGTGAATCCTGGGTTTTCTCTCTTCACCAAATATTAACTCCATCCTTGTGGGCAGCATATATTATATATGAATTATTAGTATTGTGTTGATTCGATTCATTTTTTTGTTGTTGTGGCTCTCAAGAAATCTATTCCTTTAAAAGAAGGATTTTCTGAAGACAGCAGCCAATGCAATTTCAGTAAATATAATATTTATAAGACTCTGCAATTAATTTACAAATTTTTTACATAAAAATTCGCCCTGATAATCTTATTCTTTGGGGACAACAATTGTCTCCTTTGTGATGTTTTCCTACACTAAAGGCAATTATTGTTGCTTCTAGCTGTAATAAAAAAATAACCGAAACAGATAGAAGTGTCTTCGTTGAAATTGAGCTGAAACTCCCACTGTGGAAATAATCAGAAAATTAAAAGCTCTGCAATCTTGCAAATAACATTGCAACTTAATATTATTGGAACATAACATTATTATCTCTTTTTATAGAGAAAACAAACATAAATATATTTTCAAATGACACCATAATATTAGTTTTATTTTATTGGATGGGGTGGGAGGGAAGCAAAGAACAATAACTTTTTTAGAGTTGAGCAAATGAAACAATGGGGATTTATGAAAAATGATCAACAGCACAAGGCTACATTTTCTGGAAGTCTCAGTCTTAGACAGAATCTTGCATATACAATGTGACCCTACCCCAGGCCCACATGTGATTTTCTGGGGGTGACCTCATATATGATTTTTCATGGTGGAATTCAGGCATAGGGTCAGCTAACAACTGGGCTTTCAATCAGGGGGATTAAATGTGTTTTTAATTATTATTGAAAGAGAAGTCTTTCAATTGTTGAAGTCAAAGTCTTCCCCTTCCTTATTATTTTCATACTCTTCCCTTCCTTCCTCCTTTTTTCTTTCTTGCCTTTTTTTCTTCCTTTCTGCCTGCTTGCCTTCTCGTATACTAGTTTGAGTTACGAGAGGGGGATAAAAGATGACATGGTTCATCTGCAAATAGAAAATGCATCATTTAAACTCAGGTAATCCATTAAACAAACACCCACTGAAGACTCATCCTGTGGAAGATATTCTACTGGACCTGCAGGACAAAACAGGGACATGGCTTAATGTTTGACTTTGAGAAAAGTCCAGACTTCCTGACTTTATCCCTGTTCCATGCAAGGATCTGGGGGCTACAGAAACGAGGCTCTGTTGGAAATACTTCACAGGATGTGTGGTCCAACCCTAGTGGACTGGAGGTCACATTGGGATTTGTAGAAATTAAGGGGTTGGTGTAAGACACTCCCAAGAAGTGGCAGAGGAGCTCATGGGTGAGTTCAATTTTAGACAGGCGGCCTGGACATTGGAATGTTCTACCAGAGCTATCCCCAAGGTGTTGGGAAGTGAGAAGTCCTAGGGTTGACACTGAAGCACTTTTCCGTAATGAAAACATAAATCATAAATTGGTCAGCCGATATTTTCTTACACAACATGGAGTGAATGGAGATCCCCCCTCCCATGGGAATATCCTGAAACTCCTTATAATAATTAAAAATGCTCTTCTTATGAGGGATGAGAGTGTATAGTTCAGTATATTGTCTGCTTAGCTGCAACTGGACAAGTTCTCACTTTCCTCCTAAGATGCTCAGAAATTAAAACCCAGTTCTTGGCTGCTTACTTGAAAGAACTAACCAGTATGGCTTCTCAGTACTATATCTGGGTACAACATCACTCTTGTGGAAAAGTACAGTAAAGTCAAAAGAACATAGGTTTTGAGTTCGAATCTCAGATCTGCAGCTTAACTATAATGCCATACAATTATTTTAATTCCTTTTCTCCTGGGTTTCTTAACCTGTAAAACGTGAATGAAGTCATGGTCAGGTGAATGTGGCATAATACATAGTGTCTGGCCAGGGTTTCATTTAGGAAATAGGCTAGCTATGTCCTCACTAGGTCCAAGTTCTCTGTGCTATCATTTGGGTCCAAGGTCCATTGTTAAGTATCATTTTCTTTCCCTCAGTTATAATCTTGTGTGCATATTTCTTTTTCTCCAGAAACCTGTGGTTTCATATCCCTGGGTTCCTCAGGTGAGTTCTACCTGATGTAATCCTATTCTCAACATATGTCAAATACGATTTCAGCAATTTATAGTGGGGCTATATATTACTGAAGGCCAAGGCCAAGAAGGGTTCCCTGCTTTTGAAATAGGGATGGAAGTAATTTAGAAAGTGTAGGCTGCTTCCTTCTTCATGGAGCTTTGCATGGCACGAGAAGCATGTGATAATACAAGCCTGGGAATTTGAGTTTTCTTTCTCAGCTTGGACTTTGTCCAGATTTGAAACAAATAGGCTGAATACTGGCAGCTTCCATTTAGGATTGCTTGGTTTAAAGAGCCTTTTTATGATCACATAAGTATTGTGACTTATATTTGGTATGTATTGTCACTACGAAAGTTTTGAGACAGACTGCTTCATGGCCCATTATTGCACTTCCAAGAAACACAGTTGACAGTGCCCTTTCTGAATCGCCCATGAAGTTTCAACTTGATCAGCTTATTGGTGTTGCTGGGAGTGTGGGTGTCCGCGGTGTATATGTGTGTGTGTGTGTGTGTGTGTGTGGTTTGACTATGATATAGATCTGTACTTCTTGAGGAATAAAAAGAGAGATGCTTCTCTTTTATCCATAGCTCAATATTTAAATTGTAAATTAAAGATATACTCAGCTTTTGAGTCTCTCAGTCAAGGTATCTTTCTTCAGTTTGATTCAATCCAGAACATTCCAGATAAATGCATGCAGACAGTCCTTAGTTTACAAATGCAATAGGTGCAGTTCTGCTCTTCAGCTGAATTTGAATATAAGGAGGAACAGGTGTAGTTACCTATTACCTGCAATAGCCCTCATTTGTAAGGGTGAGTTGTATGTGAGCTGGATGTTTCTAACACAGAGGCTACCTGTACTTTGAGTACCTGCTGTGTAACTTGCATAAGCCAAGAGAATATATAAGATTTACTAACCACCCATGCCTTCCCAGTGTACCCTGAACTTGCCCACTTCTCTCCACCCTCCCTGTCATTTCCTACTGAGCCTCCATCATTTCCTGAATCGAGGATTTAGCCTTCCACATGGCTTCCCCACATTGCTTGGTCTTTCTATAGTCCATACAACAAATCAAATGATCTTTTGGGCACGTAATTCAGATCATAACATTCCCCTGCTTTCAAGTTTCCTGTACCTTCTACTGCATTTAAAATAATGTTTAAAATCCATTTTAGTTTGCATTATTTTTGCTCTTCTTCTACCCTAGATTTCAAGACTGATTTTATTTTATTTTACTTTTTTATGGTTCAAAATTTGTGCCTTTATTTATTTATGTTTTTATTTCAATATAGTAAGATGGTACAGATGTTTTTGTTACATGGATACATTGTATAGTGCTGAAAACAGGGCTTTTAGTGTGCCTGTCACCAGGGTAGTGTTCATTATACCTGGTAGGTAAGGTTTTTATCCCTCACCCTTGTCCCTTCTTGGTTGTCAATGTTCTTTACATCTCCTTGCTCACATTTGTACGCATTGTTTAACTCCCACTTATTAGTGAGAACATGTGGTGTTTGTCTTTTCATTCCTGAGATATTTCCCTTGGGATAATGGTCTCCAGTTCCATCCAAGTTGCCATGAAAGGCATTATTTCATTCTATTTTATGGCTAAGTAGTACTCCATGGTCTATAAATATACACCACATTTTCTTTATCCACTCATGAATTGATAGGCACTCAGGTTGATTCCATAGCTTTACAATTATGCATTGTGCTGCAATAAACATTCATGTAGAATGTCGTTTTGATAAATGACTTCTTTTTCTTTGAGTACATACTCAATAGTGGGATTTCTAGATTGACTGACAGATCTACTTTTATTTCTTTGAGGAATCTCCATACTGTCTTTCATAGAGCGGTGGTTCTCAACCTTCCTAATGCCATGACCCTTCAATACAGTTCTTCATGTTGTGGTGACCCCCAACCATAAAATTATTTTCATTGCTACTAGTTGGGGGTCACCACAATATGAGGAACTGTATTAAAGGGTCACAGCATTAGGCAGGTTGAAAACCACTGCCATAGAGGATATACTAATTTGTAATTCCACCAACAGTGTATAAGCATTCCTTTTTCTCTACATCCATGCCAGCATCTACTATTTTTTGACTTTTTACTCTTATAGAAGTAAGGTGGTATCTCATTGTGGTTTTAATTTGCATATCCATGATGATTAGTGATGTTGAACATTTTTTCATACATTTATTGGGCATTTGTCCATATTCTTTTTAGAAAATTCTGTTCTTGTCCTTTACTAACTTTTTGATGACATTGTTTATTTTTATACTGCTGGTTTGTTCTAGTTCTTTGTAGATTTCGGATATTAGTTCTTGGCTGGAATGTATAGTTTGTGAGTATTTTTTCCCATTCTGTAGTGTGTCTATTTACTCTATTATTCCTTGCTGTGCAGAGCTTTTTAATTTAGTTAAATGCCATTTTGTTGCTACTGCTGTATTTGCTATTGGGGTCATAGCCATAAATTCTTTGCCTAGGCCTATATCTAGAAGAACTTTTCCTCTATTTTTTTCTAGAATTTTTATTGTTTCATCTCTTAAATTTAAGTCTTTAATCCATCATGAATTAATTTTTATATATTGTGAGAGATAGGGGTTCTATTTCATTCTTCTACATGTGGCTATCCAATTTTCCCAGCACCATTTATTTAATAGAGCATCCTTTCCCCAGTGTATATTTTTGTTTGCTTTATCAAAGATCAGTTGGTTGTGGCTATATGGTTTTATGTCTGGTTCTCTATTCTATTCCATTGGTCTATGTCTCTGCTTTTATCCTCAACAAAATACTAGCAAAATAGATTCAACAGCACAAAAAAAACAATAAATTCAACAGCCTGTCAAAAAGATAATTCACCATGATCTAGAAGATTTTTCATCCCAAGATGCTAGGATAGTTTAACACATGCAAATGAATAAATGTGATTGGCCACTTAAACAGAAACAAAAATAAAAACCATATGATTATCTCATTTGATGTAGAAAAAGCATTTGATAAAGTGCAACACCCTTTCATGCTAAAACCTGTCAACAAACTAGACATAGAAAGAACATATTTCCAAATTATAAAAGCCATAGGCAGCAAACCCACAGCCAACATCATACTGAATGGGGAAACATTAAATACATTACCTTTAAGAACTGGACCCAGACAAGGGTGCCCACTGTAACCACTTCTATTCAATAAAGTATTAGAAGTCCTGGCCAGAGCAATTAGGTGAGAGAAAGAAAAAATAAGAGAGTTCAAATTTGGAAAGAAGAGGTCAAACTATCCGTGTTTGCCATTGATACAATTTTGTACCTATAAAACTCTAAATATTCTACCAAAAGACTAGAATTGATAAATAAACTTAGCAGTCTAGGTTACAGAACTAATTTACACAAATCAGTAGCATTTATACATACTAATGGTAGTCAAGATGAGAATCAAATCAAGGACTCAATAACATTTAAAATAGCTACAAAGAAAATAAAATATTTTGAGATATTCCTAACCAAGGAGGTGAAAGATCTCTACAAGGAGAACTGGAAAACAATGATGAAAGAAGTCTCAGATGACAAAAAAAGTGGAACAAAATTCCACACTCATAGAGTGGTAGAATCAACATGGTTAAAATCTCCATACTGCCCAAAATGATCTACAGATTCAATGCAATTCCCATCAAAATACCAATGCCTTATTTCATAGATATACAAATAAAAAGTCCTGAAATTCATTCTGAACCAAAACAGAGCCTGGAAAATCAAAGCAATCTTAAGCAAAAAGAAGAAATCTGGAGGTATCACATTATCTGACTTCAAATAATACTACAAGGCTATATAGTGACTAAGCATGGTGGTGTTGGTATCAGTACTCATCTTAAATCACTAGCACCCCAGTCTTCACCACTAGACATCCTAGAAATGATGAATTATTTCACCCCTGTGGTAAAATAATGAAAAGTAAGTGAAGAGAGCTGCAAATGTCGCTTGTGAACAAAAGATTTGTTTAAAGTACTCCTCTCCTTAGGTTTGCTTCACACATTGATATGTTGGTATCTGAGGCCTCCCTACCAACTATTTCCTCTGATGTAATTGTCTTCAACTTGACCTTCTGGTCTATGCCCCGTCCTCATAGGTCATTAAAGTAGCCTTCTTAGAGAAGTCTTGTCTGCTTACCCCATCTCGAGTAGCCTCCCTCAATGGCATAGGTCACTCTCTGATATTTTCTCTTATTTTTATCTGTTTATTATCTGTCTTTCTATCACCACTACCTTTCCCATGTCTGCAATTAGTGTCATAGAGGTGTGGCATCTGACTTCTTACGGCTACTTCCCTAGTGCCTAGAGTAACATCAGGCTCCTCAGAAGTCCTCAATAGATATTTGTTAAAAACATGAATGAATCTCTTCAAGATATTCACAAGCCAATAAAATCCAAAATTCTATAATCTAAGTGATACAAGTGAGATCTAGGATTTGAGGAAAGAATGCATAATCATAGGACCATTTGGGAAAGGCCAGTGGCTAGGCAGGTGAGTATTCACGATGTGACATTACCTTGGTAAATGTTCCACTTTGCTGTCCTCACAAATCTTATAGGTAGGTATAGCAATATTTGCCCTTTTAGGGATAATCATGCTCGTAAGAATGATCTATAAACCTGAATAAAACCATATCTACTTTAAATGAGAAATGTTGCTGCTAATGAATGGGATTAAGTGATAGAATTTTGCAAATAGCTCATTTTCAATCTCCAGATAGGCTGCTTGGGAGCTAATTTTTTCCCAAAAAGTTACTTAGTGTTCTTGGGGTCAGATCATATGGATTAGCAGTCAGATTATAGTTTTAATATAATTGCCAAGTCAAAAGCTGGGAAAATCCCCAGCTGGGTAATAGGTGGCATACAAAAGGGTCAAGATAAATGGCAAAAGGTCATGTGCAAAGTCTCTGACTTATATCTCTGTATGTCCCCAACATCCTGCACAGGGACTGGCTCATGGCCAATGCTCACCGAATAGTAGAGGGCTTGGGTTATTGTTAATGTGCCAAGGGCGTGGTTCTAGATCACTCCTAATACATCTGTACTTCTTAAAGCTGACAATGTAAGTAGGTTCTGGTGAGTGTTTCTGTTCTTGAAAGAAATGTGAACTGTTATTTATTGCAAAAAATACTAAGACTCATTTTTTAATATACTGCTTAACATAATAATTCCTGGAAACGGTTCCCCTGTGGTGAAATAATGAAAAGTAAGTGAAGAGAGCTGCAAATGTCGCTTGTGAGCAAAAGATTAGTTTAAAGTACTCCTCTCCTTGGGTTTGCTTCACATGTTTGAATAATAGAATGTGTTGGTTGGTCTCATATGATAAATCACAAACCCAACTATTGTGGTGCTGCTGAGTGAGTGCCTCTGGGCCGTGTGGCTTTGGTGTGTGCAGGTTGCATGATCAGAGCAGGGCATTCTTGGAAGAAACCCATTCTGAAGCAGCCATTTTGCTCGGATCCCAAGGCCCTGGCTCATTAGTGAGAGTGTTCATCAAACAGCCTTTTGAGCATGATCTCGTGGAGAGAAAGAGTAGAATGACAGAGAATGGAGGCTGGGAAATATAGGGGTATGAATGGTTGTTTAATGGGTACAAAAATACAGTTAGAAGGAAGGAATAAGTTCTAGTGTCTGACAGCACAGGATACAGTTAATAATATGTTGTCTATTAAAAATAGCTAGAAGATTTGAAATAGTCTCAATACAAAGAAATGATTAATGCTTGAAGTGATAGTTAGCCTAACTACCCTGGTTTGGTCAGAACACGTTATACCATGCATGTATCAAAATATACATGAACATTATAAGGAAATTATTATACAGGGTGTCCGTAAAGTTCATATGCAATATAAAATATTGTGCAATTTAAAGTTGCACACAAAATTTATGGACCACTTATATATTAATGAAATTATTGGGGGGAGGTTCTCTTTCTATGAAAGTTTAGCAGTTTTAGAAGAATTTTAAATTAAGAGCCTAACACAGAAGAAAATTTCTATCATAGAAAACATGAATACTGAAGCAGTTCTTTTACAATAATTTGCAAAGGTTGCTTAAGTCATAATTATATAGGATGTTCTTAAGAAAAGAATTTTCTCAGAGAAACCCAGGAATAGGAATTGGAACAGTCTGAGGTCCACTGTGGACTTGTTGTTTCAAGCAAGAGAGGTTTTACTGGTTTTCACAAGCCTCAATGTCTGACCCATAAAGTAGTTACAAGAGATATTTGCTTTATTTTGAGGATTAAAAGATATAATAACAAATGTGAAAGTACTTCATAGTTTCTAAAAGGCCATACAGATCATTATTATTACAAAACAAGTTAGTCTTGTAAGTTATCAAAATGATTGCTTATTTTCTGTAGAATATTCTAACAAAATTAATGCTTTGCCTTGTAGAGATAAAAAATTGTCACTGCTAGTATCTAAAATCCAGGACTGCCAATTTGCATCAGGAATCACAGAATGGTTAGCATTTATCAAGCCCTAAAAGATCAGAAAATCATTTAGTTCACCCTGTTTGTTTTGAAGCCCAGAGACGATTTGACCAATATCAAAAGCTATTGTTTCAGCGGAAGACAAAGTGGATGGCCTCAAGGAAACAGGTATAGGAAAAGTGGGATGAAAAAGATTTGAACATAATCTATGTGTTTAAATGTCTCATTTTTTTCCCCCGCTAGGGCAGAAGATTAAATTCCATTAGACCACAGCTTATGAAGCCAGGAATACAAGATGGCAGCTGGAGGCCATGTTGGATGGTCAGTTAGGAAGCTGGCAATGAGGACCCAAATATGGTGTTTTTCTATACTATCATCCCTTTCTACCTGAAATGGAGTCCTTCTTGCAGAAGAGTGAATAATTATCAGTTTCAGTATTTTTGTGCAATTTTATACATACACCATTGGTGTCTTTGCATTCTGCTACAGATCTTTGGCCTAATATCATTCAGAAAATTTCTGTTACATCTTGTTGCACTAAAGAAACTAAGGCAAGTAGTATGGTTTACTCAAACCAGGATTCTTCCTGGTGGGGTCTTCTAGAAAGCTACTGTCCAGAGTGATATAGAAGTCACTAGCACAAGACTATGACTCCTCATGATTTAAGGATCTAGTTCCCTTGTTAGATAAAATCTTCTTCAAGTTTTGTTTTACTTTTTTTAATATCAGAATATTAGGGGTTACATAGTTTGATTCTGTATATTTTAATTCAAAGTTATGAGTGTGCCCATTACTCAACGAGTGTGTAATACACCTGTTAGGTGTAAATTTACCCATCCCTTACTCTTTCTTCCTACCTACTTGAAATCTGTTGAATTTTGCTTCCCTATGTACACATAAATGTTGATCAACTAGTTCCAATTTAGTATTAATGACATGTGGTGTTTAATTTTTCCATTTTGAATACTTCCATTCTATCCAGGTTGGTACAAAAGATACTAGGTCACCATTCTTAAGGCTAAGTAGTACTCCATGGTGTATATATATATATCACATTTTATTAATCCACTCACATATTGATGGGCACTTGGGTTGTTTCCACATTTTTGCCATTGTGTGCATTGTACTACTATTAACATTTGAATTCAAGTGTCTTTTTTGTATTTTTCATAAAATGTCTTTTTTTTTCCCCTTTGGGAAATACCTAGTAGCAGGATGTTAGATCAAATGGTAGATCTACTAGGAATCTTCATACTGCTTTCCATAGAGGTTAAACTAGTTTGCAGTCCCACCAACAGTATGTGAGTGTTTCTCTCTGCATCCACACCGGCATCTGTTGCTTTGGGACTTTTTGATATGAGCCATTCTCACTGGAGTTAGGTGATATCTCAATCAAAACCCCAATGTGGTTTTGATTTGCATTTCCCTGATGATTAGAGATGTTGAGCTCAGTTCTGTTTTTCTGCCCTAACTGCAGAGTTCTGTGCTTTGTTTGAATAGGGTTTGAGAGGAGGGTTGGGCTCTCAGTTCACTTTGGAGGGGCCATTTCTGAGCGACCTGGCATACACAATAACCTGTCCTTTGACTGGCCGATGGAGCTCCCTGATAAGGGCCACCTGATACACCTTAATGGGTGAACACCTCCTCTGAGGGGGATGCACATTCCTCAGATGTCTGGCTCCAAACTGACAGCCTTTTGAACTTCCTATATTCTGAAAGCCCATTACTTGATTTAATAATTGGGAGAGATTTGAAAGCTTGCTCTTGCCAAGGTTTTTTAGACATTTGTCTAAAGGGGAAGATGTGTGGTTTGTAAGAAAAGATTTTTAAAAATTATTTCTGCAGATGATCAACATACCCCACTTCTCTTCTCAACTCTGTGACCCATCTACCCCCTCCTGCAGCATTTTTGCCTCCAAAGAAGGATCCTAACTAGCTGTCTCCTCTTTGTCATATCCCAACAACTTATCAGATTTCTACCACAGAGCTTCCCTGGGGTCCTACAAAACTATGCTTTCTCTGGGCCCCACAGGTTAGCTGCAGGTCTAGCTCAACAACTTCTGCCCTTGTTTTGACCTTTCAGCTAATTTTTTTTTTTTTTTGCTACCCTCATATTGACCTCCACTTTCTTGGAACTCTTTTATAAGCTTGTATTCTCACCTAATCTACTATTTTCATTATAATTTCTTTTCCCTCACAGGTTGGATTCTCCAGAAGCAGAAGCTGAAATGGAGTTTGAGGTTCAGGGTGTTGATTAAGGATCAATCCCTGTGAATGGAAGGGGAAGAGGAGAGGTGGGCTGGACAGAGGAAGGTGAACTTCAGTGTAGGTGCAACAATGCCTCAGGTAGCCCCCGGGGTCTCCAGAAGGAGTACTGGGCAAATGCCAACTCACAGAGTGCCCTGTGTTAAACTGAAATGGGCAGATTTTTTCTCTCACCTGGCACAGTTAAACACAGTGGCCTGGAAAGGATGTGACCTCTGGCAGAGCAGTCCTCTGCAGCAGGGGTAGATCCCAAAGGAGCCCACAGCCAGATGCTGTTTATAGACCACACTCCCTACAGCTGGAGGTGCAGGGCAAGTCTGGGCTTAAAGTGGAATCTCAGTGACTCAGCTTGGTGACCACCACATTTTCTTTCACACATCCCTTGCCTCAGGTGGTCATAAACACCCCTCTGAATGATAAAAGCAATGAACTCTGTCCTCCATAGAAAAACACATGTGTACCCACCATAAATATATTGTCAATGATTTCAAAAGGTTCATAAATGTTGCAAAACTCACCCAAGGGTGCTTATAGTAAGTAAACTAATTATAGTTAACCTGACATTGAATTTCATTCTTTGCATGGTATTAAAATTTACATCCAAGTATATTCCAGTGAAAACTTAAGTCAAAATCATTCTGTGTTCTTTTTCCTGCATTATTTTATCTAATCCTTACTACCTACCTTGGAGTTGGATGTTGTTGATCCTGTTGAAAGATTGGGAAACTGAGGTCCTAATAGGATAAGTGATTTGCCCATGATCATCTTGGTATACAGTGGTTGAGCTGGGATGTAACAAAAATTCTGTTTACCTCTAGAAGCTTCACTCAATCTCCCTTCCTTGAAGAGGTTCTCAGCTCTACAGGAGCTTGTCAATTAAAAGGGGTGTGTGTAGAAGACATGGGAACTACACAAATAAGCACTGTAAAAAAACAAAGAGATAACTGTTGCAATCTATCCAGGAACAAGATTGGTATGAGAGGGAACATCCCACTAGGTTCATTAAACATGTGATAATTTTCCCCATCAGAGTCCATGTGAGAATAAAACTCAGATTAGTTTTATTAGTTGGCAGAGATAATTAAATGATCTCTTTGCTTATAAGCTGTTGACATTTCCATGGCAGACATTTCTAGACTTCAGGTGGTTACTTTAAAGATTATTAGAAATTCAGTCCATATGTTATCAAAGATTGTCTTTGTATAAAAATAAAGCGTACATTTTATACGTGCCTATATATATGTGTGTATATAGACATATATATACACACACACACACACAGACACACATGCACACAACATATCTTCCAAGAATTTACAGATTCAAGAGAAAATTTTCATGAACATATTGCACTGCAATTCTGCAGAGAAGTAGGTGTGCTGGGGTCCTGAGGTTTGTGTTATTGTCTCTACCTATCCTTCATCCAGGCTCACTTTAAATGGCTTTAAAAATGCATATTATATCAGTAACACATGCGTTTGCACACTGTGCAGAACTTGTATATTCTTAATGACAGTCAAATTCTTCAATGAAGTCCCTACCATTTGACCTGAGACTAACTGTAGGGCTATGCCTGAAAGAGATACAATGAACAGTCTAAGTGAATTAGTAAGTGATCTAGCATAAGAATGAGTGAACAATTATTTCCTCCTTTTTAAAGAGATAGTATCTTGCTCTGTCTTCTAGGCTATATTGGCATAACTATAGCTCTTTGCAACCTCAAACTCTTGAGCTCAAGAGATCCTCCTGCCTCAGCCTCCCACATAGCTGGGACTATAGATGCCTGCCACCATGCCGGGTTCATTTAATTTATTTATTTATAGAGCTGGATCTTGTTCTACAAACACAGCTGACTCTATTGTCTAGGCTGAATTCAAACTCCTGGTTTCAAGTGATCCTTCCATCTTGGCCTCCGAAAGTGCTGGGATTGCATGTGCAAGCCACCAAGCCCAGTCATAAACAGATTTTTTTTATTGACAAATCCTTAGACCTTCTCTAAGAGCTCATCCTCCTAATGATCCCTTCTATATTTGTAGTTGTTGAAAAGTATGCAGGTTCATCTAACTGCCCCTTATTTGAACTGGGTGCTCTCAATCTGATGGACTATTGGCCATCACTCCTGGATGTCCAATAAAGCTCTAAAATTCAGCATTCACACAGCTAAGCTTGGTAGCAGAAATTTCCACGGTGGTTAAGAGTAGGACTTTGAAATCCCAACTGCCTGGGTTTGCATCCTGGCTTCTGCCTCTGTTGAGACCCCAGATGAGTTATTTAACCCTTCCATTACTAGGAGTGGTAAACATGTGAGTTACATGTCATAGCCCCTGGCACATATGAATGCTCAGTCAGCGTTAGCTCTCATCATCCTGATTGGCTCAAATTTTTGTTGTAAGGCCCATGAGATACCATTGTCCATGTCTGATCTGTACCCATCTGTACCCATCTGTACCCATCATCAGGGATTTGTACTCATCCAGCCTCTCAAATTACATTCATAGTTACTTCTAAAATATCTCCCAGACACATTCCACCTCTCCCTCCCAATAGCCAGTGCTCTTGTCCTGGGCTTCCTTTTCTACTGGAGCATGTTCCCACTTGGGCTTCCTTTTCTCTTAGAATGGCAAGACTAGCTTTCCTGGTGCCTGGGCCATATACTACCATTAAACTGTGATTCACTGATGGCAACATCCTTGCTCCAGTGGCTCCCACTACCTCCAATTCAAGTTCAAACTCCTTAACCTAGTGGATCCAATGTCCTCTAGCACATGGGACTGCTTCCCTTCCCAGACTCTTCTCTCCCTCTTTCCCTTCTCCTGGGGCTCCAGAGTCCAACTTTTCTGAAACTTTGTTTCCCAAATGTGTCCATATTGTGCTTTACCTTTTGGCCCTCTATACACATTGCTTCCTCCCTCTCCAGGACACCCTTCAGCTCCCCCTGATCAACTCTCTCGCATGCTCTCTTTCTCTGGAAGCTCTCCTTACCTCCCACAGCATGACTGGGTGGCTCTCTGTGTCCCACTGCTGCATCTGGGTAGAGAAGTGAAGACCTCACGCAAGGCGAGAAGGAACATGGATGCATGGGACTCATCCATGCCCCAGGCAGAGCAGGGAGCATGGGGCCTTCCAGGCACCTGTAAACTCACATGGACTCACCCTCCTACAGGCCTGTGTGGAGAATCTGCTCCAGGGTCTTGATGCCAAATCCACCCCACCCCCTCTGCTGGAGAAGAGCTTCTTGGTAATCCCTCTTCCCCAGTTGCTCCAAAATGGAGCACAGGACTTCTTACAATTCTAGGGATCACTGGCCCCACTGGAGGAGGTTAAAACCTGAATCATTCCAGACCCTGGGAGAGGGAGTGGGTTTGGTGCAGGATGCCAGGACGCAGCAGCTCTGACAACAGTCTCTTGAGCTATTCTAAGGACTTTCTCTCCATCTCCCTTCACCTCTCTGAGAGTTTTACGAATACATACATCTGAAAACACACAGAAAACCAAACTTCTATCCAGAAGAGTGAAAGGGGCTGTGGGATCCAGGACCCTATACACAGTCCTAGACTTCAGGGGAGGAGGGTCCATGGTGGACTTGATGGTCAGACCACCTGGTTTACCTTCCCTATGTCTCTGTTGCCCACCCTTATAGTAGGGGATATGGGTGGCACGGATTGTCTGTAACTGCAGCGAGGATTCAGAGAGTCAGCAGGTGGAGTCTCCAGCAGCAGCCCTGAAACAGAGTGAGCCCGTGCTGACTGAGGCTCCTGTTTTCCAGCTGAGGAGAGGACTTCTTTGTACAGAAACATTAGAACAGTGACCATTGGGTGCTTGGTGGTGGAATGTCTGTTTGAAATCTGGCCTTGTCACTTAGAGGGTATGAGGCCCATCCTCGCCTTTACCTCTAACACATAGGTGATACAGCTAAGAGAGTTGCTGGAGCTACTGGGAAGTTTAGAAATAATAATACAGATGAGGTAGTGCACAGCACCTGCCCAGCCAGTGCAAATCTCCTTCCTCTTAGGTTCCTGTAGAGACGGATAGAGTCCCAGTGAGCATGAGCATGTTCCTCCCACGGAGCTAACAGATGAGAACTGGGTCACTGACTCTATTCGGGCAAGGGCAGCAGGACAAAGAAGAAATCCCACAACTCCATCAGAGACTCACAAGGAGACAAACCGGCTGATGCAGAGGGGCCCTTGAACAAATCTCACACAGACAGAGGGGCAAAGATTTGGGGGCTCCGTGGTGGGAAGTAAGGAGAGGTGGGAAGCCAGGAGTGCAGGGACCTGATGGAGGCTGCAGTCACCAGGAGGCTCCCCCACAGGCTCAGGGAGTGTGTGGGTGCCCCCTCCCTGGAAGCAGGACCAGAGATGTGCGCCTGGCATGTGGCGGGCAGAAACTGGCAGGAGGCGGTGCCTGGCACCTTGTCTGTTCTAGAAGGCACGCCAAGTCCAAGAGAGTGGATTAGGAGGATTTAAATACAAAAAGTAAAACAAGCTATTCTTTTTTTTTTTAGACAATCATTCTCAAAGGCAGTGAGTGGAATTTGTGTCACTTTAAATAAGGGATGTGTCAGCAGGAGAAATGAAGAGGAAGAAAGATCCTTAGTGCCTTTCCTGGGGGTGCAGCAGGACACTGAGCTGTGCCAGACACAGCCACGCCCAGCCCTCTCCCAGCTGTACACTTTTTGGTGATTCACTTTCCAGCTCTCATCTTGCCCAAAGTCCATTATTCTCATCCTCAGGAGTCCTTTAGTTTTCTTCCTCCTTCAGAGGGAGCCAGCAACTCCCTGCCAACAATTTCCATCTATTATCACAAATGTGAGTGATTCAACCAAAGGCCACTGAAAGTCTACTTAAGGTCAAGAAGAAAAGTGCAAAACTTCTCTCAAAGGCAAACAGTTGGCTTTATTCTGAAAGGAGTCTTATTTGAGGGATAGAAAAGACTCTCAAAAAGCATGTGGGAAAGCATTGGATATAAAAATAACACCACCACGTGAGGTTGGCGCGGCACGTCTTTATAAGGAACGTTTGCTCTCATCACCTCATTTAGCAAAACAACCCTATAAATGGGAAATGCATGTTAATGAGGCCCATTGCATGAAGGAGGGGAACAAGGTTTACAGAAGTGATGTGGATTATCCAGTCACACAGCGGTTCTAATGTAGGAAGTAATTGGGCTACGGTCACAGAGGGTGAAGGTCATCTACAGGGGTACTACTGTGCCCCTCGTCATCTTCTCTATAAGGGACAGCCATCTCAGAGAGAGACTGCTGCTAGCTGCAGGGTTCACTCTGTGGTCCTGCTCTCTGGCCAGTGCTCCATGAACCAGTTGCACACACCTGGACAAATCTCTGCAGGTGTGCAGGGAAACGGTGAAAGGATCAGAAGGAATTCAACAGGAATATAATACTTCTATAGCTACTCTCAATCTCAAAATTCACATTTTGGAACAAAATCTATGGGCAGTGCCTGTAGCTCAGAGGAGTTGGGCACCATATACCAGAGGTGGCAGGTTCAAACCTGGCCCCCGCCAAAATCTGCGGAAAAAAAAGGAACAAAATTTAAAGCAAAGAAAGACTTGCATCCTCCCCACTAAACAGAGCAAAGACTTTGCAGTTCTTTAATTCACTCTGAATTTCATTCATTCCCCTAAACCACCAGGTATCACCTAATATTTTAGTTTTGACTCAGTTTTAGGCACACAAGATGAAGAGTAATAAAATAATAAGGATTATTACGATATGAAGTCAATTGGGATTCAGCATTTCCACCTTGTGTGATCAGTGGACTTTGTGTTGCATCTTGATTTTCACTTCTTTCGTCTGCATGGTCATTCTTACTGAAGTTTCTTCTGTAGTGCCTCTTTCGGGGAAGATCTGTAGATAGATTTTCTTAGTCTTTAGATATTTGAAAATCTGTTTTATGAATCTCTTGATAAAGGTTATGTCAACTATACGTAATAGAGTGCCCCCTCAGATCTTGGTGTGAACCCATGAGGGTTTTCTTGTTCTCATTCAACAACGAAGTCCAACTCAAGTAAGACAATGGCTTGTATGGTAACTCCACATTATAAGCAGGGACCTGGCTTCCTGCTTTGTTTCCTTTCCAATGGCCTCTGGTCATTTCATGCCCACAATTTGATAGCTGGAGCTCCAGGCTTCTCTTAAGTTCTGGGAAAAGTCAGGATGAAAGGTAAGAAGAAAAATGTACATACCTGTGGACTCAGACCCTTGCAAAAAAATTATGTTTGCACCTTCCTGACTATTGCATTCATTCTTACATGTATTTCAGTCAGAAACTTTGAGTTTTAGTTCAAACATTAAGAATATTCAAAATTGTTTATCTATAATTCTGTGTTGCCTCCACCTGGGTCTTCTGAGAGAGACATTTGAGCTTCTATATCTTTAACTTATCTTTCACATTTTCTATCTCTCCATCTTTCTGACACACATATTTTTCCCCTACCCCTCAAATGTGAGAGTTCTCTCATTTTCTGTACTGAGCCTACTGTTTTACTCAGTTGTTCAAATTAGAAATATTTTTTCAATGATTATATTTCTATAGCTAAGCTTTCTAATTGTTTTTTCTACATACGTTTCTTGGTTGTTTTCTTGCAACAAAGAGTGTGTGATGATCCTTTTATCTTTGAATATACAGCGTATTAAACATTTTTACTGTAAGTAGCTCTCAGAGTCCCCAATTTTGCATGATTCTGTGGGTCCAAGGTTTTCATTTTTAAATCAGTAGGCTATTATCTGTGCTGGTGTATGTTTCCATTCACATGTTAAAGGTCTTTTCCCATGAGCATGACCTTCTGTGGGCATGCTCTTCCCTGCATGGCCTTAAAGCATAAAGTTGTCCTTTTGGGAAATTATGAGTTTGTCCCTGCCTAGACTATGCAGAGTTCATTGGCTAATTAATGCATGAATTAACTTCTGGGGTGGGGAGGCTTGGGTGGGTTTGTATATTTCAAGGTTGCTCCATTTGAATTCTACAGTTACTGTTGTATATGTTAGTGGCTTTTCTCTCTTCCACCATGGCTTTGATGGTAGACAGCACTCTTTGGACAGTTAAGATACTCTAGTCCCAGTTCACATTAGGGGCACTGTGTGACTGACTCTTTGCTTCATGTTTACTGCCCTCATCCTCTACCTGCTTCTCCTGGGCGTGTGTCCTAGACCCTCATTCCTCGAAGTAGAGGGATGGTTTCCATGATCCAGCTTGTCTGGTCCAGATTACCTCAAATATGGACCACACACTCAGAATTCTGAGTTCACTCATTATTGGTCCCTGTGTATTTTCTTTCTTGCTTGGGAGCTCAGTTAAATATTTGTTTGACAATTTATATATGTCCTGAA
>CAUYQV010020636.1:0-26311 GCA_963574575.1 Galagoides demidoff | reverse complement strand
TCTGTTTTCATGCCAATACCATGCTGTTTTAATCACTATTGATTTATAGTATAATCTGAGGTCTGGTAGCATGATTCCTCCTAATTTGTTTTTATGTCTGAGTAATGTCTTATCTATTTGACACTTTTTTTCTGATTCCATATAAAAAGAAGTATTATTTTTCTTTGAGATCCTAAAGTATGACAGTGATGCTTTAATAGGGATTGCACTGAAATTGTGTATTGCTTTGGGTAGTATGGACATTTTAAAAATGTTGATTCTTTCCAGCCATGAGCATGGTATGTTTTTCTATTTGTTAACATCTTCATCTATTTCTTTTCTTAGAGTTTCATAGTTCACTTTATAGAGATCTTTTATGTCCTTTGTTAGGTAAAATCCCAAATAATTCATCTTCTTTGGCTCTACTGTGAAAGGAATAGAGTCCTTGACTGATTTTTCAGCTTGACTATTGTTGGTATAAAGGCTACAGATTTATGAGTGCTAATTTGGTAACCTGGGACACTGCTGTATTCCTTGATCACTTCTAAGAGTTTTGTAGTCGAATTCCTGGTGTTTTAATGATATACAACCATATCATCTTTGAAGAGTGAAAGTTTCATCTCTTCTGAACCTATATGGATAAACTTGATTGCCATTTCTTGCCTAATTGTGATGGCTAAACCTTCCATGACAATGTTAAAGAGCAGTGGAGACAATGGGCAACCTGCCTGGTTCCTGATCTGAGTGGAAATGATTTTAATTTAACTCCATTCAATATGATATTGGCTGTGGGTTTGCTGTTGATGGCCTCTATCAGCTTAAGAAATGTCCCTTCTATACCCATTTTCTTAAGTATTCTGATCATGAAAGGATGCTGAATATTATCAAAAGGTTTTTCTGCATCAATTGAGAGAATCATGTGGTCTTTGTTTATCATTTGTTTATGTGTTGACTTATATTTATAGATTTACGTATATTGAACCAACCTTCAGATCCTGGGATAAAACCCACTTGGTCATGGTGTATAATTTGTTTGATGTGTTGCTGGATTCTGTTTGCTAAAATTTTGTTGAACATTTTTGCATCATTATTCATTAGGGATATTGGTCTATAATTTCCTTTTCTTATTGGGTCTTTTCCTGGTTTGGGGATCAAGGTAATGTTTGCTTCATAGAACGTGTTGGGTAGTATTCCTTCTCTTTCTATATTTTGGAAAAGGTTAAATAGCATAGGTATTAGTTCCTCTTTAAAGGTTTGGTAGAATTCTGATGTGAAGCCATATGACCCCGGGCTTTTCTTTCTACGGAGATTTTGTACAGCTGATGCTATTTCAGATCTTGATATAGGCCTATTCAACATTTCCACTTGATTCTGGTTAAGTCTAGGAAAGTGGAGAGAGTCCAAGTATTGGTCTATTTCCTTCGGATTTTTGAATTTCTCAGAATAGAGTTTCTTGTAATATTCATTGAGGATTTTTTGAATTTCTGAGGAGTCTGCTTTTTTTTTTGTCTACCATTTATGATTGATGAAACTAGAGATTTTACTTTTTTTTTCTGGTTTAGTTTAGTCAAAGGTTTATCTATTTTATTGACCTTTTCAAAAATCCAACTTTTTGATTTACTGCTTTGTTGTATAATCCTTTTGTTCTCAATTTCATTTAATTCTGCTCTAATTTTGGTTATTTCTTTTTCTTCTGCTGATTTTGGGATTGGAATGTTCTTCCTTTTCCAGTTACCTGAGATCTCCCATTAAGTTGTTAACTTCCTCTCTTTCCGTTCTCTTAAGGAAGGCTTGCAGGGCTATACATTTCCCTGTTAGGACTGCCTTTGCGGTATCCCAAAGGTTCAGATAATTTGTGTCTTCATTGTCTTTTTGTTCCAAAAATTTGGTAATTTCCTTCTTAATCTTGTCTATGACCCAGCTATCATTCAGCATAAGATTAATTAGTTTCCATGTTTTTGTTTGACTTCTTTGCTGAGGTTAGACTTGGGACCTAAGATGTAATCAATTTTGGAGTATCTTTCATTGGGTGATGAGAAGAACGTGTGTTCAGTTTTGTTAGGATGAAATGTTCCGTAAATGTCTGTTAAATCCAATTGTTGAATGGTTAAGTTTAAGTCTAAAATTTATTGGCTTAGTTTCTTATCGAAGGATCTATCTAACACTGCCAAAGAAGTGTTAAAATCTCCGACTGTTATGGTGCTGCAGGATATCAAGTTGCTTATGTCCATAAATGTTAATAATTGAAATCTCATCATGTTGAGTGTTACCCTTAACAAATATGAAGTGACCATCCTTATCTTTCCTTTCTTCTGTTGGTTTAAAGCCCTGAGGGTTTTGAGTAGGACAGCCTAGCCACACACTGCTGGGGAAAGTCCTGGAAGCTATGGAATATGTGAAATTTACTCTTTAGCTCAAAACTTTTTGCATCAGATGCTTATTGAAATGAAAAACATCTGTTTCCCGTGTGTAACATGCAATCAATATTTTTATCTATTGATCCATCAGCATCCATATGTCAAACCTCCATTCCCTACAGACATTTCCTGCATATAAGATTTTTTTTTCATGAGAGTAACATTAATGAATTCAACTATTTTGCAAAACACTGGTTTCCAGGCAGCAGCCACATAGCAAATTAGTTATACTAATTCCCTCAAACTTAATACATCATTTTAAGCAGATAAAGACAGATAAGAAAACTTAAGCTATATTTCAAATATAACTGTAGAATATCAGGTTCACTAGTGATTGTTTTGAAAAATATATCAAACATCAACAGTGAAGATATGTGTCCAACTGCTTCTGGAAACCGAGGCAGGTAGCAGAACCTTCCTGAAAGAAAAACATTTTCTTTCATATAATTAAAAAAACATTCTGTGGATGGTTTATTGTGAGTCAGGTACTGTTCATAAACTTAGTTTTCACCATTATCTAAATAGTTAAACTCTTTCAAAATATTCACTGAAACAATGACGTGAAAGAAACAGGAAAGAAATAATACTTGTGAGTAGAGAAATATAATTCAATCATATGTTGTCTGGACTTAATGATTGGCCTTGAACATCCTGCCATATTGGCCCTTATCTCACATTTTTGAAAGACAGGATCCCATAGAACTTATGGCAAGGGGTCCTCTCACCTATCAACTATTATATTTTTAACTAGATTGCAGTGAATTAAATACTGGATGTCCTAGTTTCAAATTCAACTGGAAATGCTGTGAGCAGGATTTTTCACATTGTGATCATTTTTGTTTGCTTGCCGAGCAAGCCAGTTGGATCCTGAGGAATAGCGTCTTTCAAGAGGCAAAGTGAACCTTTCATTGAAACTGGAGGCTTGCCACCCAAATCCCCACATTCAACTTCCCAGACCAAAAAACACAACAAATTCCATCGGAACATTCTGACCCTGGTATGTGCTCTGAGCAATGATTGAAGAATGAGCCAATCAGGAGGTCTTTTTCTGTTAAATCACATTGCTCAGCCTGTATTCTGTGACACTGTGGAATTCTCTCCAACCCTGGTGTACAAGAGGTGAAGAACAACAAGGAACTCACCTTGGCCGACACAAACTCATTTAATTAATAATGATGTCATCTTGGGCATATTATTTTTTTGCCTTACTTTTTAATTTAAAATACATTAATTAGACCTAAAGTATAGAAACGAGGGATAGTTCCTGATACTTAATAAGATTTCTGTCACTGTTATTTGTTCTCATTATTAATTTCACGAATATGCCCATTTCCACCATTAAACATTGTGCTGTATAAAATGCCACAACTGTATTCCCACTAACACCAACACTGGAAGATCTGTTTTTACCACACTTAGTATCATGCCAGAAGATAAACTAGGTGAAAAAAACAAAGGAAATGTAAATGAAGAAAAAGCTAATTTCTTTGAGTGTTTTTAAATATTGTAATTTTAAGTTGGAAAACAAAAAATATCAAATGGAAACTTACGGTTAATGTAATATAACTTATACTTTTCTATAATGCATAATACAACAGTGTAAACTGAATAAAACATTAAAATATATGGAGAAAATCTTTCTCCTTGATAGTAGCAATAAAAATATAAGAAATCCAATATACTCCATACGATTATGAAACAAATACATAATCACCTACACACTCATATGAATGGTAAAAAACAACTATAGTCCAGAAAGAAGGAGGGAACAAGAGGCAGAGGGGAGGGGAGGGGATAGGCCGGGAGGAGGAAGGATATTTGGAGGGACCTCACCTAATGTGCACCACGCAATGGTACATTTCAAACTATTAAGAGTAGAGTATAAATGTCTTTAACACTTACTTACAAATAAGTAAGTGAGGTGAGGGGTATGCTAACTAGTTTGATGTAAGCATTCCACATTATATATCAAATCAGGACATTGTACCCCCTAAATGCATTAATCTACACAGTTACGATTTAATAAAAATATAAAAAAGAAAAAGAAAAATATAAGAAATTAAGAAAATCTACTTAAGATATTTGTGATATGAAAGTGAAGAACATGACAAAAATATAATGAGACGTGTAGATTTGGTTTTTAACATGGCTGAAAGAATAAGTATTTATTAGAATAGTAACTTCCTCAAATTTATGTAAAGTCTATGTAAGCTATGTAATGCCTGAGATGATTTATTTCAGTTCAAGGAACTATTATAATATCTATTTATAGGAAGTGGCCACATTTATATAAATGGTCACATTTTTAAAATAGCTATTTATAGAAAATAGCCACATTTTATATACTTTTTTAAAAGGTATAATAATTTTGATATTGGACATTGAAATGTGTCATAAATCTATTATAAATAAAAGTCATGTATTTGGTATTGGAATGAATAAACACACTGACAAACCCTAACATAAAATTCATTTCCTTTCTAAATATAAATATGATTCCCTGTGAATCATTTTTGGAAGAATGGATTATTCCACAAGTGGCTAACTAGTAAAACACTGAGGTTACAATGTAGTCAGACTTCTCAAACTTTTGCCTAATATCCTTTTAAAAATGAATATTTTAAATTTGTTCCTGTATTGAAGAAAGCCTTTGAGAAATTACATAATATGAAATATAAGTGATTTTTATTATTTATTGTCTACTTTTTAAAGTCTTTTGTCGAAGAACGCATAAATAAAATTAAGCTCAGAAATTAATCATTGAAAGTTATTTGCATTATAAATGAAGGAAAAATAGATTATAAAGTTATGCATCCTAAAAAATAACAAAATTTTTCATGAAAAATGTATTAAATAGGAACTTGGGCATGAAATAACAATTTGAAGGTTGGCTAATACGTGTATGCAAAATAATTAAATTTACTATTAGGCAGAGCACAGAAACAAAATCTTTACAACATATAAATTCTAGCAACATTTTGATACTCATAGGTTGAATATAGTAGATAATATCCAGATAGAGAATCTGTAAAATATAGTAATGCATCTAAACTCCTAAAATATTCACATTTTTAACCTATAATTCTATTCCCATTAATTTATTATTCTCAGGAAATAATACACATTTTTTATAGAGACACATGCCCTAAGATTTTATTCTAGGTTTGATGCAAGAAACAGCCTAATTATTTGCCTTTTAAATATTAGTGCAAATTTATACAGGAAATCCATTTAGTCTTTCAAAAGTATTTCACTGAAGAATTTTTCATTTTTGGTTGGAATTGAAAAATACACATTTGTCTTTGGTGAAAAGTTGGCAAATGTCAATATAGATAGTACATTATAATTCCTGTCTGGTCATGAAATGCAGTTTACCTCAGTGAATGTTCCTACATCATAAACATTACCCTTGAATTGTGGCCGAGGTAGGATAGAGAATAGGACACATGGGGTAGAGACCTTGCCTCTCATTGTGATTTCATATCCATCTTACCTGGCACCTTCAATTGTCCTGGAGTATTTTTTAATAGTATCAATGCAGTTTTGCACTGAAGAGCTTTCCCATCCTTTTTACTTTTAATGTGTCATTTAGAGTGAGATTCTTCTGTATGGCAAAATATTTGGTCCTTATTTTATTTTTTTTTTGCAGTTTTTGGCTGGGGTCAGATTTGAACCCACCACCTCTGGTGTATGGGGCTGGCACCCTACTCCTTGAGCCACAAGTACCGCCCCAGTCCTTATTTTTTTTCTCTATTCTTATGAATGAATAAAATGAATTAAATTTTTGTGACATTTATATTTCATATAATTACTGTTATAGTTGTATTTGAAACTATGATATTGCTATTTGATTTCTTTTTTTCCCCATAAACACTATAGTTTCTTTCATATCTGTCACTTCTTTAATTAATTATTTTTCAATATTTCCTTTTATTCTTGGCTAATGGCTATTTTGTTTGTTGTAATGGTAGATTAAGAGTTAATGATAGGACCATTATTGTTAAAACATCCAAAGTGTAGCTGAAAAGTACCTGACTTCCGCCAGATGTGAAGATTGTTTTTTTTCTCCTTTTTTGTTTCTACTACTAAATATGTTAAACAGAAACACTAATGTTGGCATGTGTAAAAACTAATTTTCTCTAAATATGTGTGTGCATATACATATATTTATATATAAGAAATATGCATTATATGTATATAAGAAACTTTCATCTCTTATATCTATGCATTTGTAGTTAGGATAGATGTACTGTGATAATCATATTCAAAAATTGAATCACTGAATTGATTAAGGATGTTTATTTTAACTACACAAATTTTGCACATTTTATTATTAGCCCCATGTTGACAAGATTTACGCTGTGGTATATGTACACCATGGAATACTACGCAGCCATTAAGAAGGATGGAGACTTTACGTCCTTCATGTTCACATGGATGGAGCTGGAGAATGTTCTTCTGAGCAAAGTATCACAGGAATGGAGGAAAAAGTATCCAATGTCCACACCTTTATTATGAAACTAATTTGTGCCTTTTATATGAAAGCTATAACCAAATAGCCTAAGAATGTGGGGAGGGGGGAGAGAGAAGGGAGGAGGGAATGGGTGGAGGGAGGGGGATTGGAGGGACTATTTTTGAGGTATTTCTTATAGGGGTGCAGGTGAAACTCTCTAAGAGTAGAATCAGAATGTTTTAAAACTATAACTGAGAAAATGACATGAAGGCTGTGTTGATCAGTTTGATGGAAGTATTTCGGTTTGCATGCGAAAACCCCATGCTGTACCCCAGAAGTGCATTAATGTACATAGTTACCATTCAATAAAATTAAAAAAAAAAAAAAAGAAGGTATCCAAGGGAAGGGCTAAGGGAATGCTATTATTACATGCCAAAGGAGTGGTAGATGAGGTAGAATTAGGGATGAGATTAACTGAGGAACTGAAGTTCAGCAAGGCACAAGATGAGAAGGTGGGACTAAGGGAAGTGTGTAACTGGGAAAGGACATCTATTTGCCCAGACATTTGGTCTCTCTCCTCCTCCCCTTGATCTTTTGCCCCATCAACACTCTCATAAATCAGTGGACATATGGTTTGCTTTATTTGAGTACAAGACCTAGGAAATCCATGAGAAACAATTCTTACCACAATGTAAAGTAGTGCTCATATTTATGAGGAAGCTATTAGGGTGTGTGTTTGTCCTGGGAAACCATCACGCTATGGCATTTGGGAGGATGGCTGTTTCTCAGGTCTACTCTGTCTCTAGGTTTTTTGCTCATTCCTAATTGGACATATCAAGAATGTGTTGAGAGTAGAAAGGGGAGAACGCAGATGCTGATTTTTTTGCGCTCTTTCCAACCATCCCACCGAGTTAAACACACATACCTGAGCATGACTTGTGTTTTGTCCATGTGTAAAACCTTGTCTGGCCTCCAACCCCCAATATAGGAGTCCTATGTGCTTTTAGCATCAGATCAACCTATTTGCTATGGTGCCCATCACGTCAATTGTGGTAGTGTCCTTATTACACAGTAACCCGCATGGAATTAGAGATTTTGCCTAAACTCATCACTAAATCTAACCCCACACCACGGTGTCAGGTCCCTATGGGTTCGTTAAAGAGTTGTTGAGTGAATATACACAAGCGTGAGAGAATAAAAAATAAAACAAAAGATATTTATCATTTTACATTAGCTCGCTTAAAAATACTCAGCATCTCTTAACCTTTGGTTTTTGACTTACTATAGCTTTTTGAGAATAATCAAAGACTATGTTTGAAAAGCTATGATTCTCTTAAATAACAGACAAAAATGAGTTTTTTTTGAATATTTAATGAGGCAGTATCATTGCCAGATGGTTTTACCACTCAGGGCATTTAATATAAAATTTGTTAACATTGTCTTTAATTTGTTTAAATATTTTATGAACATTGTTTTCAAGAGAATTCATATCTGGGGATACTGTTTTATATAATTCTGTTTGGTGGTGGCTCACCTTGCTTTGATAGATTCTGCTCAAACTGCCTGTAAATGCTTTGGAATCTGAGTGGGAATCAGATCTTTGAATCCCATTCCTTCTTGTTCCACCTTCTAGAGCCCCAGATTAAATCAAAGCGTCTGCCACGGGAGTCTCGGAACCTTCAGATCAGCAGTCCTGATCACAGTTCGTCGTCTTCTGATATGGAATCTAAGTAATCCGTGTCAACATATAGAAGAAACCCAGAGAATAAGCTGTCTGCCCAGCCCGGGTCTGAGAAGAGGCCGTTCTGGTCAGTGAAGAATATCTCCAGCCAGACTTCATCCTCCGGCTGCAGATAGATGACTGTGGACCCCGAGGCCACGTCATGATTCCCTGTGTTGGCATCGAAGGTCTTTATGCGGTATTGCCCGTTGTGTACCAGCCCGATTGCCAGGTGCTTATTAGCCAAAGTGATATCATAAGAAAAGTAATATATCCCTGGGAAAGCACAGATGAACTTCCCAGTGGCGGGGTTGTAGTGCTCTCCCTCGTTGAAGAGGACTTTGTTAAATATGATAGGAAGTCTTTCTTCTGGGTAGCTGGTTGTGATGCCAACAGAAAAGGCGGATTTGAGCACAATGCTCCCACATCTGCAGACGCCAGGCAGCCCTGGGTCCCCTTGCTCTCCTCTGTCTCCCTTTGGTCCAGGAGGCCCGACGGGACCCACTTCTCCTTTCTCTCCCTCTGGTCCCATGGGTCCTTTCTTTCCTGTCTCCCCTTGATCCCCTTTCTCACCAGCAAGCCCCACTGGTCCAGTCTTACCTCTCAAACCTTCAAAAAGAGCATAGAGTTTAATTAATAGTCTTCTAATACATAGAGCACACCTCTACAGTCCCAACCCGCCCCAACTTTGTCTTTTAAACCAACCTTCAACAGCATATGTCTAAATAAAAAACATGAAGGGGGCAGCACCTGTGGCGCAAAGGAGTAAGGTGCCCGCCCCGTATGCCGTAGGGGGCAGGTTCAAACCCAGCCCTGGCCAAAAACTGCAAAAAAAAAAAAAAAGTCTATAAAAAAATAATAAACATTAAAAAAAAACATTGATGCACTAAAAATGAAAATAGAAATTTTTCATCAGAATTTAAGTCGTTTTTTTGAGTGGGTAAGAAATGATTTAAATCGTGACTGATTTAGAATAATTGACTATCATTTGGATGATGGCTCATCCGCCACTCAATTATTCTGATATAGATATTGGTCACTAGAGCAAGACTTCAATGAACATGAGGCTATGATCTCCCAAAGCGGTCTCATGAGAGCAGGCAGAACCAGAAGGATACTTAGAGGCCATTGAGTCTCATGCCCCATTTTATTCCTACCAGTATTAATAATAAAAGGAGTAATCAGATAATTAAAATACTTATCAAGCATTTACTATGCACAAAGGACATATTTGCACATGTTGTGTAAGCTTCATGGTGACTTTATGAACTAGAGATTATTATTAATTCCATTGCAGATGGGGAAACTGAGCCATGAAGAAGTTGTTTTGCTCAGGAGAACAGAACTAGTGAGGGAAGGAGCTGCAGTCTGCATTCATTTCTGCCTGATGCTGGAGCCTGAATGTCCACCCCATGGGGCAGTGGCCAGAGTGACCAACGTCAATAGCACTTGTGCACATAGCCAGGGGTCTGTGTGCTGCAGGAACCACAAAACAATCACTGCACTGCCACGCAGTGGACCTTTCTGGGGCTGGAAAACTGAGTTCTAGGAAGAGAAGGAAACTCACATCTATAGCAAGGCTGGGATTAGAATCCAAGCCTTCCCAGCTTCCCCCTCATCAAATGTCTCCTACCTCTGGGTCTGGAGTCAAAAATCCTAAATTCTGTTTGGCTCTGCCACTAAATGGTTGTGTCATTTTGGGCAAGTCCCTTATCTTCTCTGGGTCTCCTTAGGTACAGAAAAGACGTAACAGCTGAGAAAGGATGTCAACAAATTCTAAATCATCGTACAGGAATGTTTTCTCTGCATCTAAGAATTTATATCTGCAAATCAATTGTTGGCTAAATGCAGAGAAATAGTGATCCTGGTTGAAAGCAGTAAGCAAAATGTATTTAATTTTTAAATCATATATATACACATACACACATGTACATATCTATATGCAAAATGCCATAACAAGATGTCATCAGTTTTATGGCTAAATCCATTCTTTAAACAGCACTTATATAATGATACTATCTCAAAAAGTATCCAAGTTATTGGTAACTTGTGATGTACATTTGCAGTGGGGAAAATATATTGTTGATATATTGTGTAATTTCACTTTTAGTTGTGTTTTTGTTCTCAAGAACTTTTTTTAACCTAAGCCTTTTTATCTTGATAGTACTTTTTTGGTTTTTTTTGAGACAGAGTCTCACTTTGTTGCCCTCCATAGAGTGCTGTGGTGTTGTAGCTCACAGAGACCTCCAACTCTTGGGTTCAACTCTTGCCTCAGCCTCCTGAGTAGCTGGGACTACAGGTGCCTGCCACAACGCCTGGCTATTTTTTTTTTAGAGGTAGGATCTCATTCAGGCTCAGACTGACCTCGACCCTGTGAGCTCAAGCAATCCACTCGCCTTGGCCTGGGATCACAGGTGTGAGCTACTGTGCCTGGCCCTTGATAGTGCTTTGATATCATTTTATTTGAATATGACACATATATCAATGTATAAGTTCGATAAGTTGATAATTCCTCAGTTATTTGGCAAAGTTAACAAGGAAGTATTCTGGGTAATGTCAATTTGAAGAGAATTAAAGGTATTTGCCCTTAAAATATCAAGTGTTTTGTTTTAATAAGTCTGGGAAGCTGCTGTCTAGCAGTTTATGATGCATAGAAGATGCTAGCAGTGAACGTGACCCTTAGAGAGTCAGGGTCAGCATCTTACAGATCACAGCTCTGTCCACTAGATACAGATGCTCCTCTTTTTAGGCTGAAACTACTTGTCCCAGCCAGAACATGCTCTGATATTTATTTCCTGAGATAAGGTCGTGATAGTTAGATCTTTTAACATTTGCTTCTTTGTGATAGAAATGGAATGTGAACGGTATTTTGCTGTTAAATTAACTTTGGAATCAAAGACTACACCTTCTTAAACTGTGATTTTATCTTCAATGGGAGCTTATCTCATTTTGTTTTCATCATTGACCGTTGGTGCATTAATAAAAACCATTTTGGTCTTAGTAACAATTTTGACCATAAATTTCACTATGTACTTGGATCCTTCTGCCTTTAACATTTGGGGCAAGTTACTTCTTTTGTGGGTTTAAAATGCCCCATTTGTAATAAGGGGAAATTGGATCTAAGTTCACTCCAAACTTAATGGGCAGAGCAGTGAACAGCGGCTTGGCAGAGCTGGGACAAGACCCCAGTTTAGGTGAACTTGAAGAAGGGGCTTGATCTCTCAGGCTTCCGTTTCTCAGTCCTTGAACGGAAGGTGTTAGATTGTTTGAGGTTTCACCCTCTTAAGAATCCTTTGAGACCAAATCATACATATTAGAGGGAATTTACGATGCTATCCACTAGAAGGTCCTCATGACTTCAATGTTTGATTTTCTATAGGAATAACTATTCAATGTGCAAACTGCTGGGTGATAGGTAATCATGAACTAGCTATAATAATTCATAGTAATTCTGCCTGTTTGTATGAACAATTTGTCCATGTCCTAAGGTCTTACACAGAGTGGAAAGAAGGGATGAGTCATCCTTTCTCCCTATTTAGTCAGACACATATTTGGGTAGAGCTGAGAATTAGGGAGAAAGGGTTGGTCTATGCTTAGGTACTAAGCTAGGTCAGAAAGGATTTCCTCGGCTGGGCGGGGTGGCTCAGTCTATAATGCCAGCACTCTGGGAAGCCCAAGGCAGGAGGATTGTTTAAACTCAGGAGTTCAAGACCAGCCTGAGCAAGAGCAAGACCCTATCTCTAAAAATAGCTGGGTATTGTGGAGGGTACCTGTAGTTCCAGGTACTTAGAGGCTAAGGCAAGAGAATCGCTTGAGGCCAAGAGTTTGAGGTTTGTGTGAGCTATGATGTCATAGCACCCTACCGAGGGTGACAAAGTGAGACTGCCTCAAAATGGGGCGGCGCCTGTGGCTCAATGAGTAGGCTGCTGGCCCTGTATACTGAGGGTGGCAGGTTCAAACCCGGCCCCAGCCAAACTGCAACAACAACAAAAAATAACTGGGCATTGGGGTGGGTACCTGTAGTCCCAGCTACTTGGGAGGCTGAGGCAAGAGAATTGCCTAAGCCCAGGAGTTGGAGGTTGCTGTGAGCTGTTTCACTACGGCACTCTATCAAGGGTGATAAAGTGAGACTCTGTCTCTAAAAATAAATAAATAAATAAATAAAGACATAAATAAAAATAAATAAATAAAAGGAAAGGATTTCTTCTTAGTTCTCCATCAAGTAGGCCTCCCTCGATTTCTTCTTGTGCCATTTCTTCCTTCCTTCCTTTTGTCCACCCATCTACCCATGACTCTGCGTGCCCATGTTCATTTATATCCTTAGTCACTGGGTGAAGGGACAAAGGACACCCATCATCCTCAAGTCAGCTGTTATTACCTTGTGATCCACAAATCTGGGCCATAGCTAAGTTCACAAATACTTAAATTCCCATGATAAACTGGCGTGAGTAACCTGGTTCATGAGGTAGTCCTAATGTTGTTCAGAGGCATTCATATTGCTATGCATTCAGATTTGATGAGAAGTTAATATGCTACAATGATCGTGGCAACAAACCAATGAGGGAGACAGATGTTTTAAGCTCTGTATTTCTAATTTAGGGTTGAGAAGGTGGACAAAAAATACATTGGATTCTGCCTGGACTCGGCTGGAGCAGATGTGGTGAGGGGTGGTCACCAAGGGTCCACAAACTAGAAGATGCCTATGGTGTCATTAAAGGGGACACAGGGAGCAGACGCTCCCAGCCATACTGTGTCCAGTTACAGTATTGAAAACATATCCGTAAAGCCCCCGGGCTTGGTTCTTGGCTCAGCCTGTCTCCATGCTGTCCTTCTTACCCATCCTTTCTGAGCTATGATGTGTCTATTGGGTTGAAATCATCTCAGGTTGCAAAAGTCATTTTAGTTTTGACCTTTGTTTTTTCCATTTGTAACATTATTATTATTATTGCTGATAGAGTATCATGAACATTAGATACTAAATGTAAAGTTCTTGATAAGTCATAAGTTCCTAACAAATGGTTATTGTCATGACATATTGCAATTATGTATTTTCATGTTGGTCTCCCCCTCACAGCTGTCTGCTGATCAAGGCACCAATAATGTCTTACTGATGTTAGTGTTTCCAGTGTCCAGAATGTTCTTCTCAGCAGGGTGCAATCATGCACTCTTCATCTTCCTAAGTGACAGTTGGTACTAGCTGAAGAGATTTTTGGTTGTCGTGGTTTGGGGGGAGTGTGACACTGGCACCTAGTGGGACACTGTCGAACATCCCACAGCACACAGGATAGCCACCCAGAGTGAAGGACATTTCTGTGCAAAATGTTACCGGAGTGGAGATTGGGAAACATGGGTCTGTAATAATAGAGATAGTAGTAGATTCACAAATGCGCTGTTGATTGAATAATGCAAGGTGCATGATTAATAAATACTGGCCTCATCTATGGTTAAAAGCATAGCAATCCTGAACATCTAATATGCTCTGAATGCATAATCACATTTACACATTTAAAGTTTGTGTGCAACTTTATGTCCACCCCGTTATCTTAAATAAAATTATGACCACCTCATGAAACAAACTACTCATGTCTAGTGTATTAAATGGTTTAGGATAGTCAAATTTAGCTATGATCCACATGGGTAGATCAAAATGTAGTGAGTTATAACAGCTAACATTTACTGAGTACTTACCACGTGGCCCTTATTCCGGGGGGTGGTTTCATAGACTAGATTGCCCTTAAACTTTGCAATCGGCCTTACTACCTCCACTTTACAAATGAGGAAACTGAGCTGGGGCGGGGGGTGGGGAAGGGGAATATTAGCTTGAGGAAACTAGATTAGTAGCTGGAGGAGCCAAGACTTGAGCCTGTGTCTTTCTGTCTTGAGGTCTTTTTCAGGTGTAGCTGCTGGATACAGTAAACTAAAAGGGCCAGCAGTTTATAACTATAATCTGGTGTTACTATAGGATTTTAAGGATCTTCAGAATCATGATACCTTGTATTCACAGGTGTTACCCTGTAGATACCCTTGAAAACTTACATTTAAGCTCCACACGAAAGGTTCTTTGTTATTGCACCAAGTTCATAGATTTGGTAGCTTCTGATGGGCCAAGTATTTTCTGCATGGCAAATTCAAATAGGAATTTATTTCCGGTAGTCTAAATGCATATCATAATTTTGTTTCACAGAAATCCAGTAAATCAGGTACACTGATTAGAGATATATCTCTTAGATCTATTGATGTTTCTCTTCCTATCTTTTGTCCCAACTTTTACATCCAGAAACTTATGTTCCAAGATTGATTCCGCATCCTTTCCCCTTTTAGAGTTAACACAGACTCACTAGAATTTCAATTTGGTTTACTGCAGAATCTGGCAAGCTTCCCGGGCCAACTTATCCTCTGGGGAAAGAAACAGTGAAAATCACTGAAGGACTAAGGGACAAGTGTGTTGCTGTAAAGAGCTATGGAAATCTGGCTGCCACAGACAGGTGGGAAAGTGATGAGGTGGGTAATGTAGGTTACATAGAGCTATTGTCATTTCATCTGTGAACAATAAAATCTACAAGCCCTTCAGGTATTTTTGCTCAGGACAGTAGCGCTGAGCAGGATGGCACCTGGGTCCCAGTTTCTGTCCCTGTGAGGTCTGTCCATCTCCCCTTCCACCCATCTTTCTGTCCAGCCATTGCCTGCCAATTGCAACGGCCTGGTGATTCCTGGCATTGGCTGTTTATGTCCAGTTCTGGCGGTCCCTGGCATGGTTATCCATGCACGTCTATTCTCAGCAATTTACTTAATGTTGTCATCTATAAAATGTGGAATATGTACCTGAAAGAGTTGCCATTACCATAAAATAAGGACGCAAGTGAAGAGTTGGGGGCAGCGTCTAAAGCCTGGACAGGGCTCAGCTGATTGCTATAGCTAACGGAGGCGGAGCAGTGAGGGGCTGAAAGGACCAAGTCCCTTTCGAACAAACCACAACAAAAGGCAGCAGCAGTGAGGTGGGGAGGGGGTGTGGGGGGGGCGACTCCATCGTCATTACCTGCAGCTCCCTTTTCTCCTTTCTCTCCTTTCCTGCCGTCTCTGCCGTCTCTTCCGGGAAGGCCGATGCGACCATGGGGCCCAGGGGAACCATTTGCCCCAGGGGGCCCTGGGGGGCCAGGTAAGCCAGGAATGCTGCAGATGTACCTCGGGGAGTAGCTCTCTCCCTTCAACTGGTTACCCCGAGGCTGTCCACTTGCACAAATGGCAAAACTTGTAACATAGAGCAAGACGAACATCTTTGGCTCTGGAAGAGAAACACACAGACACAGGTGAGCCCTTTGGGGTCAGAGTGGAGGGAATTTGGCGTAATTGACTCAGTGTGTCTGGTCAGCAATCTTGACCAGCTGACTCAGTTTGAACGTGAGAATGGGCGGGTGCAGCCAGAGCTCACCTTTCCCCACATGCAAGGCTCCACCTACTCTCATAATTCCATCAAGAACTACGAATGCCGGTGGTGCCTGTGGCTCAAGGAGTAGGGCGCCAGCCCCATATACTGAAGGTGGCAGGTTCAAACCCAGCCTCTGCCAAAATCTGCAAAAAAAAAAAGAACAACGAACACAGGTGGTGCCTGTGGCTCAGTGAGTAGGGCATACCAGCCCCATATACTGAGGGTGATGGGTTCAAACCCAGCCCCAGCCAGACTGCAACAAAAAAATAGCCAAGTGTTGTGGCGGGTGCCTGTAGTCCCAGCCACTTGGGAGGTTGAAGCAAGAGAATCACCTAAGCTCAGGAGTTGGAGGTTGCTATGAGCTGTGTGATGCCACAACACTCTACCAAAGGTGATACCGTGACACTCTGTCTCTACAAAAAAAAAAAAAAAAAAAATAGAACTAAGAACATGTTACTGATACAGCATTCCCAGGGCCCTTACAAAAGGGTTGGTGCAGATGAAGAATTGATTCAGAACACTTTCAAAATAAACCACTATGTTTCATTTATTCTTCCATGAGACACTTTGAAAAATGATGTTTTCTTTTTGCAAAAATAATGCATCTTTTTGAAAAATTCAGATTAATAGGAGGGTACAAATGACTGGGTTACACTGTGTTTCTGAGGTTCCAGTTGTGGTTGGGGCAGTCGAGCCCTTCACCTGGGGAAGCCCTTCACGGTGTGTCCGCCAGGTAAGTGCTCACCACTCCTCCTCCCTCCTCTCCTTTGCATTTTTTAAAAATAGAAAGACATGCAAATGAATGAGATAAACATCAAAGATATTTTCTCCTCCCAGCACTTGACATTTTTCTGCATATTTCCTTCTAGTTTATTTTTGCCTGTGCTAAGGATAAAAGTGACGTCATGCTGTGCCTACAACTCCTTACCTTCTGTCACTTAACAGTGTATTGTGGACATTTGCTCATGTTAAATTTATTCATAACATTAAAACATTATTCCTAAAGATAGACCTGCCATTCGATCCTATAATTCCTCTACTAGGTATATATCTAGAAGACCAAAAATCACATTATAACAAAGATACTTATACCAGAATGTTTATTACAGCCCAGTTCATAATTGCTAAGTTATGGAAGAAGCCCAAGTGCCATTGACCCGTGAATGGATTAATCAATTATGGTATATGTACACCATGGAATTTTATGCAGCCTTAAAGAAAGATGGAGACTTTACCTCTTTCATGTTTACATGGATGGAGCTGGAACATATTCTTCTCAGCAAAGTATCTCAAGAATGGAAGAAAAAGTATCCAATGTATTCAGCTTTACTATGAAACCAATTTATAGCTTTTATATGAAAGCCATAACCCAATTATAGCCCAAGAAGAAGGGGAAAGGGGAGAGGGAGGGGAGGGGAGAGGGGAGGATGGGTGAAGGGAGGGTAATTGGTGGGACCACACCTACAGTGCATCTTACAAGGGTACATGCGAAATTTACTAAGTGTAGAGTATAAATGTCTTAATACAATATATGAAAATACTGCAAAGGCTATGTTAACCAGTTTGATGAAAATATTTCAAATTGTATATAAAACCAGTACATTGTACCCCATGACTGCATTAATGTATACAGCTATGATTTAATAAAAAAAAAGTAAATAAAAAGAATACTCTTAGGATGCAGTCATATCTTATCTTTGCATTAAAAAACTAATCCAAGTATTAAAAAAAAAATCACTTCTGCCAGAATTTAATCAAAACCTGATTGGGTTATGGAGGAGAGGCAGGGTGTGGGCCAGGTGGGTGGGGAGGGCCTCTCCTATAAAGCCCCTGGCAGGCAGGTCTCACTCCAGATCTCAGCAGTCCCTGAGAGCAGCTGGAAGCCAGGAGAGAGCATACAGTAGGAGAGACAGTGGCCATGGCTGAGGATTTCAAAGAGGCAAGTTCATGCACCACCTGCCTAACTTATTTCAAAAACCCTGTGTACATCAAGTGTGGATACCCGTGCTGCCTCCAATGCATCAAGTCACAGCTGAAGGAGCCCCACAGGGAGAGTTTGCTGTGCCCCGTCTGCCCTGTGGTCTCTCAGGAGAGTGACATCAGGCCCTCTTTGCAGCTGGGGAAGCTGGTGTCCAGGGTCATGGAACTGGAGCCCCAGCTGAGAGCTGTCCTACAGATGAACCCCAGAATGAGGAAGTTCCAAGTGGATGTGACCTTGGATGTGGACACAGCCAACGACAGTCTCATCATTTCTGATGACCTGAGGAAGGTTTGCTGCGAGTGTTTCCAGCAGAATAGGAGCTGGCGAGCCGAGAGATTCAGCAGTGCCCTGTATGTCCTGGGGACCCCTCGTTTCACTTCTGGCTGTCACTACTGGGAAGTGGATGTGGGCAGGAGCGAAAAATGGGATGTGGGCGTCTGCAAGGAATCAGTTACAAGGCAAGGAAAGATTAAACTGTGTACAGAATGGGGCTTCTGGACTGTGGGTATGAGAAGACCGATGATTGCCACTGCCAGAACCTCACCCCTGACCACTCTGGTGGTGAATCCCCAGCTCTCCAGGGTGGGGATACTCCTGGATATGAACGTGGGTACCGTCTCCTTCTACCATGTTGACAACGGGTCCCACATCTTCACGTTCACTAATGTCCCTGCTGCGGAACCTCTGCGGCCATTTTTTGCTCCTTCCAAAGTAGCTGACAATGGTCAAAGCTACCTGAGAGTCTGTCCTTCGGTGGATCCAGGCAACCCGGGCAGGGCAAATGAAGCCAGGGACACAAGATGTCTGTAGAAATTACTGAGTGTCCAGAACCAGAGCTAGAAATATTTCTGTTTATTTTATTTTATTTTATTTTTTTTGAGACGGAGCCTCAAGCTATCCCCCTGGGTAGAGTGCCATGGCATCTCAGCTCATAGCAACCTCCAACTCCTGGGCTCAAGCCAGTCTCCTGCCTCTGCCTCCCAAGTAGCTGGGACCACAGGCACCCGCCACAACACCCGGCCATTTTTTGGTTGCAACCATCATTGTTGTTTGACGGGCCCAGGCTGGGGATTCGAACCCGCCACCTTAGGTGTACGTGGCTGGTGCCTTAGCCGATTGAGCCACAGGCGCCCAGCCAACATTTCTGTTTAGTGTAGCAACATAGCAAGAAAAAGTGGTGGGCCACGTTATGACTCATGAATACATTTTCACTTCATAAATTAGGAAACATTTACATTTCAGATATAGAATCTATTGTCATGTTGCTTTGGGGGAGACTTTTGTTTATATTTCTGTGCAGTACGTATTTTGAACTTTTACACAGTTTGGAGTGTATTCATTTTTATTTTCCGTAAGAACAACTTGGTATGTTGTGGAGCTTAACGAATAAACAATAATTTGAAAATGAAAAAATTATTATTCCTCTTGTCTCTACTATCTTTTGTACAAGCTACACCCCCATGGTAGACCTTTAGGATCTTTCCAGTGTTTGCCTCTAATAAACACCACGCTCGGCACCATTATGACAATCTTTGCATGCATCCATGATCATTTTCTTAGAATTTATTGGGAGATAAGAGAAAGTATTTTTGGGAAAACTACATTCTTGACTTGATAACCATATGTAATGGTAAGTAGTGTTAGCTGCATGTCCTGAGGGGGGGTCTCAAACTTTAATTTCAAATCTGCAGGTTCTAATGCTGTGGTGTCCCATAAGGCACTTAATGTTGGTGCTCAATTAGAGAGCCCTGTGACATTAACCCTCATGTGGTGCCACGCGCTCCGAGAGACCCAGCTAGCCACTGTGTTCTGACCGGACTTGGGTCCCCGTCTCCAAAGGTTGTCAGCTGAGAATGATAGATCATTAATTAGCAGGACGTCTTGGCTTGTAGACTGGGAGTGGTGGGGGCGGGCAATACCAAATTTCCTAGGCTCAATGGTCCCAGAGATTAGCAGTCTCTTGAACAGAAGAACACAGACAGATGGTCCCGGGTTGTGTAAATGAGTGGTTTTGGCTGGTCAGACCTGTGCTTTAAGCAGATATCCACGTAGTGCCAAAGCTGGCATGCATTCCCTTAAAGGGAATAATTACAAAGTGTGGGGAAAGCAATCAGATGGCGTTTCCTTTGTTTTTTGACAGCCACATCAGAAAGTCAGCCAGGCTCACGGTACCAGTTTTGTGGTACCCCTGGGGAAATTGCAACATCTTGGAATTAGACCCAGAAATTTACCAGAGCACAGGAATGACAAACTGAGATAAACACAGATGCACACGCCTGATTCCTAGAAATTTTTTTAGTGAAAACTCAAGGCAACTCATCCAACTTTAGGTTCTGTATCCTTCACTAAATCTCAGTGTTACCAGTTCAAAAAAAATAAAAAAGGAAAGAAAAAGAAAGAAAAGCAAGGGCAGCCGTCTTCACTATGCTGTCTGCTCCGTCTGCCAGACTGGTCACAGCTGAAATGCAAAATCGCGATTTGGTTGGTCATGGGGGATGAATGAACTTTCCAACAATGGAAAAAAAGAAAGAAAAGAAAAAGCATTCATTCATTCACACCCTGACACAGTTGAAACTAGAGGAATCGATTAAATTAGAAGCTTCTCTTTCTTGTAAACGGCTGGTCAGAGGAAGCTTTGAGAAGGGAAATGTGTGTGAAGGGGAAGGCCGAGCCCAGAGAGACGCTCCTTAGGAGGTTTTCACACCTGTAGATGCAAGGCTGCAGGCGGAGGCCAGGGTCAGGTCTAAGAGGAACTTGAAATTAGGGGGAAGAAGGCGGCAATGGCAGCTCAGACACTAGGACAGGGGTGTGGAAATACAACTATGCCAATAGTCGCAGGAACAATCTGTGAAGAAGAGTGTGGCAAGGGTCCAGCTGGTGGTGGCCAGGGAGGCGTACATGTGAAAGATTACTTGGAAGGAAGGATATTCAGTTTTGCCAATAGCCGGGCAAAAGGCACTGGAAGAAGGAATGAATTGAAACCACGAAGACAGGTTCACTCATTACTAACGGGTAGCTCTTCACTGACCAAGGCTCTAGAATATTATCTGTACAGGAGTCTGGGGGCTGCTGCAGCTTTTTTAAAAAGGCACTCACAATGCTTAGTGCTTGGCAACACTCATCACGATGTATGGTGGTGTGAGACGTGCGTTGGTGGCCGCGAGGGTAACTAGTTAGCCAAGCACTGGGACTCGGTCCTCACTGGAGGACAAGGGGGTGCAGATTATAGCGGAAAACCAGACTTCCGGCTCCAACATGGCAGTGTAGATACATTCACAGTACAGACCTATCCCCAGCAACGCCCCAGAATTCAACAGTGAGGACCAGTCAATCTGGGGCCACAGAGAAGTAAAGAAACTCCAGCGTACTATTCATCCATAAAAAGATGGGGAATTTGCATCTTTTGTAACAACCTGGATGTATTTGGAGATCATTTTCCTCAGGAAATGATCACAAGAATGGAAAAAGACGCATCACACCGGCTCAGTACTCAATGGAAATTAGCAGGTTCACAGCTATACTTCCGCGTGAGAGGAAAACTCAATTACATTCAGGTGGGAGAGGTGGGGAAGGGCTGGGTAAGTTCCCACCCAGGGTTACATGGCACGGGTACATGGCACACTTCCTGGGTGAAGGACACACCTACAACTCAAACTCTAACTTTAAAAAGCAAACTATGGTACTTCTTCGTATGTACCCCAATATTAATCTGGAAAAAAGGCTCAATCCTCAAGCAGATGTTAACAGAACCAGATTCTCGTATATACAACACCCCTCCCCCCAATCTGCCCTGCTCCAAGCTTGCAGAAAATGTCCTGACTCATCGCTGCTCCACTAGAAAAAGGGAGATTGAGATGGACAATTAGCTTCCAGGCCATCTTGGGGTCTTTGGCAGGAGACCTGTCCATGCCCTAACTCAAGGGGTTTCCAACCTTTTTTTTTTTTTTCCCTCTGCCAAATGTACAAAGAAAAGTTATTCTGGGCGAAACAGTAAATACACAAACACTAACAAAAGCTGATTAAAAAAAAAAAAGAGTCCATATATACTTTTATGATATCTGACACTCCAAGGAAGCCAAAAGTCCTCACACAATCAGCATGTGGCCTGTGGGACCCAGGTTGGTCACCCCTGCCTTAACTCATGGGAAACAGGGACACGGGAGGTGTGGGGGCACCAGTCCTGGAAACTGTAACTGGGCCCAGGATGTGAAGGAGGAGAGAGAGATACAGCCACTCCGGTGAAGAGGGTTTTTGACAGAGGTACAGGACACAACAAGGCCCTAAGCAGCAGCTCTCAACCTTCCTAATGCCATGATGTATTTTCGTTGTTGCAAAGGGGTCGCGGCCCACAGGTTGAGAGCCGTGGGCCCTAAGACAGAACTTAACATACTGAGCGTCTTTCAAGAGCACAAGGAACCTTTGTCCTAGTTAAACTAGCCACGGAAAACACTCGGAGAAATATCTATTACATCAGTGTAAAGATCTAACTCCTAGGAAATACGTCCATAGATTAAAATCCCTGTGGAAGTAGCATACAGTTCTTTCTTCTAAATGAAAGAAAAATATAGTAAAAAGCCTAAATAAAAAATGTTGTTGGTGAGAAAGTAAAATGGTGCAGCCTCTGTGTCAGCCATTATAGTGATTCCTCAGAAAAACAAACAAACAAAAAACCCAGAAAGGTCCTCTGCTCTGGCGATTCCCCTTCTGGATATATGTCCCGAAGCAGTAAAAGCAGAGACTAAAACAGATAGCCACACACTCAAGTTCACAGCAAGAGTATTGACAATGGTCAGTAGGTAGAAGCAGCCTGGCGTCCATCAACAGCTGAGTAGACAAATAGCCTGGTCTATGCAGCAATGGACATTAACAAGACAGAAAATTCTGACACCAGATTCTGACACGGGTGAAACCTGAGGACATGGTGTTATGTGAAATAAGCCAGTTGCCAAAAGCACAAATACTGTGTGATTTGCTCCCAGGAAGGTCACACTCACGGGACAGAATGGTGCTTGTTGGGGGAGGGGAAGGAGGACTGGGGTTTCAGTTCCAGAAGATGAAAAATTTCCGGAGTGATGCGATGATGTTTGCCTAGCAATATGAGTGTACACAAGGCTGCAGAACTGTACACATGAAAAGGGCGAAAGTGATACATTTTATGTTAAGCATGTGTTTTATTTATTAAAAAGTACTAAGTAAAGAAAAAATAAGAAGAGATGACTTGGGATGCAGGGAGAAACTGGTATTTTAATTTCTGTGCTGGATGGTTGGAAGGCCGACCATCTTCACTTCACAAATAAGGAAATGAAGCCCTCGGGCCTCCAGTCCTCACAGGCATGAAATGGCACAGCTAGAGTCTGAACTGAGCCCTTTTCTTTCCAAACACTTGGTCTCCCCTACACCACGTGGGAGAAATTGTAGCAAGTCATTTCATGGCAAAGGGCTGGACTTGGTTATTAATTGAAGTTGAAAATGTTCTTTGCCTGGAAATCATTAGAAAGAGGTGACCAGAGAAAGCCAAAACAAGACGTTTCCTTGGCCCGTGGAGGCCGAGATTTCACAACAGCTGGCCCTGTCCTTTCCTGCTGCCCTGGGAGTGGCCGTGTGCAGGGGTAGGATGACGGGCACCGAGCTTTTCATGCCCCAGTCCCCTCAGAGCTGCAGGGCCTCAGCCGCTGGCCTTTGGGGTTCCCACTGTCCTCCGCAGAACTGAGTTCCCTGTTTGCCAGAAGTCACCTTCCTTCTCCCTTGGCCCTCTTGAGTCCCCCAAGTCACACTGCTGTCAGCATCTACAGACCTGCCTACCTCACCACCACCTCCCAGTGCAAACTCTGTGCCAAATGCCATCTGAGACAACAGACTCGACTACACAGAGGTCACCAGAGGCTGAATGAGGAACACTAGGTATTCACCAGTACCTATTAATATCAGCCCCTGGCAACTTACACAGTTCTGCCTGCTTTATGGAAAGTGCTTTGATGGCACAACAACAGAATCAAATTGCCTGTTACAAGACATTTTGCCACCCAGAGAGCAATGCTAAGTCCATACCATCCTTCCAAAGACCCTTTTGCAGTGTTTTTCAACTTTTTTTAAATTCTCAGGACACACTTGAACCTATAGTTAAACCTCCACGTCATGTTTAAGTTATGCTGATCAAAAAAAGAGTTAAATAAAGAGTATACTTACTGTTCTTTGAACTTCTTTAAAGATAACTTAATTAATGATCATTCAAAGTTTTCTTGGCACACTTAAGATCCTCTCACGGCACACTAGTGTGCCACAGCACACCGGTTGAAAATCACTGCCTTCATGTGAGAGCTTGATAGAGAACCAAGGATCCCAGAAGTCCCATAACTGGCCTGTGGTCACAAACCCAGAGTCAGGGCACAGATTGGAACCCGGGTCTTCAGTTTATCAGGGATTCTTCCTATAGAACCATCTGTTTAATAAACTTAAAAGCTACTGGAATGAAAACAGGCCATTGCATCTACATTTGCCAAACTTCTGGAAAAAAAATAGAGTAAGTACCATACCTTGCCCTTAGATGGTCGGTGGCTGCAAGATTTTAAATCCACAGGAGACTGGGGACCTTTCATGAGAGCTCAGAGAAAACTCGCTCTGGTACCAGACCGAATAACAGATCCAAGTTCTCAAAGATTTCCAAATAGTTGTGCTAAAAATAATTTTCTCATTTAGCCCCAAAGAGCCAGGAGCCCTGGAAGTCATTCATCCAGTGAGGCTCGACTCAGGGACCGGTAAAAGTTACAGTTTTGTTTGGGATGACCTTGAACTGCCTGTGATCCTTGACGGGTAAGTACCGAGGCTTCTCCATCTCAGGGTGTTGTGGCCTCATTTTCAGATTTGTTTACTTCATCTTTCTCCCCTCTTCATTTGTTTTCCATGGAGTGGATGTTTCAGGGGGAAAAAAAAATTACTCACTGACTGGAAATTAGTTGTAACTTAGAAGAATCATTTCCTAGTTGAGAGGTTTTTGAGATAGAATCTTAGGATTCTGGACAGAAGATGGTGTCTTGTGGAATAATAAGAAAAATTGTTCCTGCTCTTGGTAAATACGGGGAGAAAATGACCCCTCATTCTATGTCCTCTGAAAAGAAAGAGGGTGATGAATACTGTTCTGATGCTTTCTTTGTTCTTTGCTGAATGGATAAATGATTGAGTTTTTTTTTTGAAAGTAATATGTCTTTGTGCTGCCGAGAACTGATCATAACAACTCAAACTGCAGAATGATTCTCCAAAGCCTCTGACTACTCATCTTTGGAGCAATCAATTTCTTTGTTTCCTTTTGCCGTGTATTTCTTATCTCCTTGGCAACAGCAATCTATAATTTATGATGTCACTTTCGGAAATTAAATGGCTGAAAAAAATCTTGTTTTTTATCTTGCTTTTCACCTCATTTTTCTCAAACCATGAAACCGGTAACATGAAGGAGTGTTTCCAGACTTGGAAAAGGGACAAAAATCTGATCAAGAAGATGGGTGGGTTCCCCTTTGGGTGGGCTTGGTCTGTGTTAGGTGTCCATCCTCCAGGTGGGAGGAAATGGCCTTTGGAATTTTTTGGCAGTCCAGAATCTGAATGCCATCATGGTGTGGCCAAGACAGTGTCTGGAGCACGGAAGTTCATCATAATTTTTTGCTAAATTAGAGCACGGAAACTCCTCTTTTTCTTTTGCAGTTTTTGGCCGGGGTCAGGTTTGAACCCGCCACCTCAGGTATATGGGGCCAGCGCCCTACTCCTCTGAGCCACAGGCACCGCCCTAGAGTAGAATCTTAGTCTGGAACCCCTTGGGTTTATTTCCTCACCTTCAAAATAAAGTGATTGTCCTTAATCATTTCTAAGTTTGTCACAGTTCTTAATATTCTCTAACAAAGTGCTGGTGCCTGACGTTACCTATTTAGCAAGTTTAATTTAAGATGTCGCCACCTTTAATATGCTTGTTTATTTGTTGATAAGTGACACCTTCCTACATGGTCTGGTCTCGCTCGCTCACTCTGGAGTAACACAGTTTTCTTTTCTTTTTTTTTTTTTTGAGACGGAGCCTCAAGCTATCCCCCTGGGTAGAGTGCCATGGCATCACAGCTCATAGCAACCTCCAACTCCTGGGCTCAAGCGAGTCTCCTGCCTCCTCCTCCCAAGTAGCTGGGACCACAGGTGCCTGCCACAATGCCCGGCCATTCTTTGGTTGCAGCCATCATTGTTGTTTGGCGGGCCTGGGCTGGGGATACGAACCCGCCACCTTAGGTGTACGTGGCTGGCGCCTTAGCCGCTTGAGCCACAGGCTCGGAGCCCCAGTAGCTGATTATTTATCTGGGCCTCC
>CAUYQV010020635.1:0-22460 GCA_963574575.1 Galagoides demidoff | reverse complement strand
GGTCCCAGCTACTTGGGAGGCTGAGGCAGGAGACTCGCTTGAGCCCAGGAGTTGGAGGTTGCTATGAGCTGTGATGCCATGGCACTCTACCCAGGGGGATAGCTTGAGGCTCCGTCTCAAAAAAAAAAAAAAGAAAAAATTAAGCAATGACAGTGATGTCTAAACTTTATTGAGTGCTTGCTAAGTGCTAGTGTCTGTGCTAAGAAATTTACAATTATTTCCTCCTGTGATCATCCTGGTCTTAAGGGGTGGGTGGTAGTATTGTATCAGTTTTAAAGATGAGGAAAATGTGGGTCAGAAAGGTACCTAACTCCTCCGAGGTACTCAGCTGGTAACTGGCAGTGCCAGGATTTAACTCTGGTCTGTTTGCTCCAAAGTACAGGGTTTTCACTACTACTCAAATTGCCTCCAAGGGGTGGCACTCTTCTTACCAGATTGTACCATGGTTGAAAAAACTATGATGAGTCAAATGTTTCTCCAAAAACAGTGATATCACTTTCAGGTATCAAAATGGTACAGAGATTTGATTATACAAAGGTGCTACAGGACTTGCTGTCACTCTGAGCTAACAGCACATACTCTCAGAATCTGGGTGCTTATTCATATCCACTCTATAGTCATAGTTTAGAGGTAAACCCTAACTCTGAGCTGTCACACTTGGGGGTAGTTTTCATTAAAAACATGTAAAACTAACAAAAAACTGGAACAAGGGCATACAAACGTACCGTGCTCTAATCTTTCATAGTCTGAATCCAGGAGAAATGTTTTAAAGCGATTAGACACATAATGGAAAGCCAAGAACTTTAAGTAATAGAGATTGAATTCAAACTCAGTTGGATACTGGTTGTGAATCTGAAAGACACAAGGCAAAGAGTAAGAATCAAACAGAACAAAAAGTGGGCACTATGCCATTGAATACTGACCTGAAACATGCAGGAGACCATTCAGTCATTTGCTTGAAAAATACCCGAATCCCTGCCATGAATAGAAAAGGGAAGGGAACCAGCTTTTCTGAGCACATACTATGTGTCAGATACCATACTAGAGATTTCTATAAACATAATCTCATTTAATCTCTACAGCATTGCAAGAGAGGCATCATTATCCCCTCTGTACAATTGAAGACACTTAGAATTGGCTAGATCAGTGGTTCTCAACCTTCCTAATGCCACGGCCCTTTAATACAGTTCCTGTGGGTCGTGACTCACAGGTTGAGAACCGCTGAGCTAGATCAAGCTATTTACCCAAATTTGAACCCTTGTTAGAGTCCAAGGTCTATGCCACACTCACTATATTGTACTGTGCTAGGAACTTGATAGATATAAATTAACATACATATGATTCTTTGTAGGTACTTGTGGTATAAGTGTGAAATACAAGAATAATTGTTCTTATAGAAGTCTGGCAGTGAAAGGATTGAGAAGAGAAGGTGGTGATTTAAGGGGACAGCAAGAACATTTTCTGGGCAAAATAAACGTGTGTATGTCTGAAAGCAATCCAGAAGGAGCCAACTGAGAACAAATTTTAGGAAAAGAGATAATAACTGAGACTATAAGGTAGGACCTGGAAAAGCAAGAATGAATGAGACGAGGGCCCAGATATAGGAACAGTTTTTGAAAATAAGGAAGGGTGAAAAAGTAAAGATACGGTCAAGTGTCCAGGGAAAGGGGAGGAGCTCATATCTTTTAACTTTAATTTTTCATTGGGCAATTAGGAGTGAGGTCACAGGACCATATGAATAAGGATGAGGGGATGGTATGGGAGAGAGAGGGAATGGCAAAGCTTTGAGTGGTCACTGAGCTATAGGATCCTTTACACAAACTATAAATAGACCCTGGAGCCATTTCGCATTGGCAGAAAGTATGTGATGACCTTGTGACCCTCCCCAGTGCGCCTAGCAATCTCACCTCCATGTTGCTCAAATAATTTCTCATAACCAGTTAGAAAATTTTGTTTGGTTGAGATAAATTCAAATCATAATTGTACTTGCTTAAAAGCTGTTTCAAACGTACACTAAAGGCAAGCAATCTAGAAGTCGGCTTTCCTCTCCAGGTTTTGTTTAGCACTGTGGCCTCACACTTGGTCAGCCTCAATAAGGAGGCATGTGTGTAGTATCTTGATTGTCCAATGGACCAGTGAGAATTGATTTATCAAAGTTTATCACCCGGTTATAAATCTAGATATTTTTCTGTGGTGATTAAAGGTTTTCATTTTTTTAACTGGCTTTTTAATTGAACTAAAATTTTAGCTTGTAAGGAATGGAAAAGAAAATGGATTTTAGGAAGCGGCATTAAAAGTATTCGACTCCTATGCAGTGGGGGATGGATACCGTGGAACTGCTCCTTGGATGCGAGCCACTGGCCTTCTTGTTACATCAGGTCTGCACAAAACAGACCTTTCCATGGGACATTGTGACGTGGTTCTGAATAGCTAGGTAAGCATTTGTATTAAGGAAGAATTTTCTCATCAGTGGAAATGAAGGGATTAGATACTATGGGTTTTCTGATTATGCCATACTTGAAGAGTTTATAGTTGTAATTAAATAAGACTTAAGTAAATGTGACAATTAAAGATTAACATTATTTTGCAGCATTATAAAGGGGCAGAAAAATAAGTTCATCCAGGGGCGGTGGCTATGGCTCAAAGAAGTAGGGTGCCAGCCCCATATGCCAGAGGTGGCAGGTTCAAACCCGGCCCAGGCCAAAAACTGCAAAAAAAAAAAAAAAAATCATCCACGTGGTTAAATTAACTTACTATAATTAGCAGTATTTTCTTCTGTTTCTATAATAATTTTATTTCTAAAATAAAAAAATACTTTTCTTTCCTTATTTTGAGCACTCTGTGTGTTTGTCTTTGTCTCAGCTATCCACATGTTCCCTAATATAGCAATTCTCATTCAAATGCTTGTCCTACCAGATATATATGCACATCAGAGGAAGGGCCTGGTTCTCCAGCACTCCTGGCTCCTTTCTGAGGGATTAGGGTTTGTTGGCCACAAGATTTTTTGTTTTAACAGCTTTAATGAGGTACAACTGACCTACAATAAGGTACAGATATTTAATATGGAAAATTTGATAAATTCTGACATATCTCTATACCCTGTGAGGCCAAAACCATAATCAAAATAGTGAACAGAAGTATTAACTCCAAAAGTTTTATTGTGTCCTTTTTACTTCTGTACTTCCCTCCTCAAACGACGATTCGTTTGCTTTTTGTCACTACAGATAAGTTTGAATTTACTAGAACTACACCTTGTTTTTTATCTGCCTTCTTTCACTAAGCATAATTATTTGAGATCCATCCATATTGCTGGTAATTCATTCCTTTTGCTGCTGAGTATCTTCTATTGCATGGATATACCTGCTGGTGGACACTGGGTGTCCCGATTTTTGGAATGAAGCTATGAAGAGTCATGCAGAAGTCTTTGCATGGATGGATATAAGCTTTGCTTCTCTTGTATAACTGCCTAGAATGGAATGACTAAATCATATGGTTGGCGGATGTCTAACTTTCTAATGCTTTCCAAAGTAGTTGTGTAATTTTATATCCCCACCACTGGTGTTTGAAAGTTTCTGTTCTCTACATCTTTGTCAACACTTGGGGTAGCTAGCTTAAAAAGTTTTAGCCATTGGTTGGGTGCAGTGTCTCACACCTGTAATCCTGGCTCTGTGGGAAGCCAAGGCAGAAGGATCACTTGAGCTCAGGAGTTCAACACCAGCTTGAGTAAGAGTGAGGCCCTGTTTCTACTAAAAATAGAAAAATTAGCTAGATGGTGTGGGTAGTCCCAGCTACTAGGGAGCCTGAGGCAGGAGGATCCCTTGACCTAGAAGTTTGAGGTTGCTATAAGCTAGGCTGATGCCATAGCACTCTAGCCTGGGCAACAGAGTGAGATTTGTATAAAAAAATTTTTTTAGCCATTAGAATAGGTGTGTAGTCATATCTCATTTGTGATTTTAATTTGTATTAACCAATGAAGAATGATGTCAAGTATCTTTTCATGTGTTTATTTTTGCCCATTCTAAAAAAATAGTGTTTTTAAATTATTAAGTTTTGAGAATTTTTTATATATTCTGGATATAAATCCTTGAACAGATAAACGATTTATAAATATTTTCTCCTGCTTTGTGATTTGTCTTCTCATTTTGTTATGTGGGATTTTTGAAGAGCATAAATTTTTAGCTTTGACAAAGTCTAATTTGTCAATTTGTTCTTTCACGGATCATGCTTTTGGTGTTAAATCTAAGATATGTTTGCCTGACCCAGGGTCACAAAGATTTCTTGTCATGTTTTTTTCTAGGAGTTTTATAGTACTTTTGAATTAATTTTCACATTGGTGTTACGTATGGATCAAAGTGCTTTTTTCTTGCATCCGGAAATCCAGGTATTCTGGCACAATTTGTTGAAAAGACTATCCTTTCTTCACAAATTACTTTGGCTTCTTTGTCAAAAATCAGTTGTCCAGGCTTGGGGCCTGTAGCTCAGTGAGTAGGGTGCCAGCCACATACACGGAGCCTGGTGTGTTCAAGCCTGGCTCAGGCTTGCTAAACAACAATGACAACTGCAACCAAAAAATAGCCGGGCATTGTGGTGGGTGCCTGTAGTCCCAGCTAATTGGGAGGCTGAAGCAAAAGAATTGCTTAAGCCCAAGAGTTTGAGGTTACTGTGAGCTGTGATGCCATAGCACTCTATTGAGGGTGACACAGTGAGACTCTGTCTCAAAAAAAAAAATCAGTTGTCCATATATCATAAATGTGTGGGACATTACTGTGTTCTGTCTTTACACCAGTTATCATATTGGTTTGGTTACGATAGCCTTACAGTAAGTCTTGAAATCACATACTGCGAGTTTTCCAGTTTTAATTCTTCTCAAAGTTTGTTTTGACTATTCTAGGTCTTTTGTATTTCCATATAGATTTTAGAATTAGTTTACCAATTTCACAACACAGACCCCTGAGAGTTTGATTGGGTTTACAGTGAAAATTTTTTTTTTCAGAGACAGGAGTCTCACTTTGTTGCCCTTGGTAGAGTGCTGTGACGTCACAGCTCACAACAACCTCCAGCTCTTGAGCTTAGGCGATTCTCTGGCCTCAGTCTACTGAGTAGCTGGGACTACAGGTGCCCGCCACAATGCCCAGCTATTTTTTGTTGCAGTTTGGCTGGGACTGGGTTTGTACCCGCCACCCTTGGTATATGGGGCTGGTGCCCTACTCACTGAACCACAGGCGCCGCCCAATTACAGTGAATTTTTAAATCAATTCCACTGCTGAGAAATGACATTTCAAAATTATTAAATCTTGTATTAATAAGAGAGATATCTTATTTAAGTCTTCTAAATTTTTCTCAGGAATGTTTTGTAGTTTTCTTAGTCCACACCTTTAACATATTTTGTTATATCATTCCATGTTTCTTGATGCTACTGTAAATGGCACTGATTTTTTTTTTTTTTTTTGAGACGGAGCCTCAAGCTATCCCCCTGGGTAGAGTGCCATGGCATCACAGCTCATAGCAACCTCCAACTCCTGGGCTCAAGCAAGTCTCCTGCCTCCGCCTCCCAAGTAGCTGGGACTACAGGCACCCGCCACAACGCCCGGCCGTTTTTTGGTTGCAGCCATCATTGTTGTTTGGCGGACCCGGGCTGGGGATTCGAACCCGCCATCTTAGTTGTACGTGGCTGGCGCCTTAGCCGATTGAGCCACAGGTGCTGCCAAAAATCAGGACTTTTTAAAAACACTGTGGGATGTGGGACAAATTGTTAAGAATCAGGACTGTCGGGTGACCGGAAAGATCACCTGTATATCTGTCTAACAAGGGTACAAGTGAACTTTTCTAGAACTAGAATATAAATGTTTTGATACAATGACTAAGCAAATGACATGAAATTTATGTTAACCAGCTTGATGAAAGTATTTCAGATTGTATATGAAAACAGCACAGTGTACCCCATGTTTGCATTAATGTATACAGATATCAATTAATAAAAAAATAAATAAAAAATAAAAAAAAATTAAAAAATCAGGACTGTCCCGCCAAAAGCAGGACATCTGGTCACCTTAATAAAAATGGAACACCTTTACTGTAGGGAAATTATCAGTTGGGCCAGAATCAGGACCCACTAGTAAATGAAAGAAGTTAAAACAGTGTCTTTAATATTTCATTTCAAACTATTCTCAGAAAAAGTGTAATTCAATTCTATGCCATGGGAGCACTCTGCCAGCTCAGTTAGACCTGTAGTGCCTCAGCGTAAAACTGGGAAATTAAGCCAGACCAATGGATGATGATGGAGAATAATTAGATTAAATATATTTGTAAAATATTTGGTTATCCTGTGTGGTGAAGGGGTAACCCACCTCTCATCAATGTCTGTGTACTATAACTGGGTCCAGCTAAAGAGCCTGGACACGGCCCAAAGGGGAAAGGGACACTCTGAAGCAAGTGAAGCCTTTGGAAGATTATGAGAGGTGAGAACAAAGGGAGGGAAGAGTAACTAAAAGTTAAACCACCTTTGTGCTAGTAAACTCCATTTGAAAAAAAGAGTCTGGAATCAATTAGCAAAAATTTCACTGGAAAAGAAGCTTGAAAGCAGGAAAAACTCTGCTATCGAGGAATTGTGAAGTGTGGGACCACTGAGGACCATGAGTAACAGAGCCTCTGAGAGGAACTGCGAAGGTTGGAACCATTAGTCCACCAGTAACAGTCTTTTGAGATCTGTGAAGGGTGGATTTAGGACCATGAGTAGCAAAACCTTAAACAGCGAGAGAAAAATCCTTGCTTGCAAAGATTGCAAGGAAAGCTTAATCTTTTATTCGTCCATTAAGTAAATATCAAAGGAAAGTTCCTACAGTTAAAGAAATGGTAAATTCTCTGTTTGTTTTCTCAGTTTAATAAGACCTTTAAGGGAATTAGCATTACAATCATCGTTTTTTCCCTAACAGGGGCTAATAGTTTACATCTATATTGGGCTTCCTCATTTAAAGAGCCCATACTTGGAATTCTGAACTTTGACAATTACCATATTTTGCCTAGCAAGAAAATGGCTAGATAACAGGAAAAACTGCCCTTACCACATTAAAAATTATTTTGTTTGTATATAAAAAGGAGGGGAAATGTAGCAGCTCGTATAGCTTAATAATCCTAAATATATGCTCACTAGAGTTCTTTTCACTCTCAGTTTTCTGAATACATGTCAGAGTGGAAGCTTGGTTATGTACTACAATGGGGTTGAGGTTTTGCCCATATTATTACAGAACATCAAGAGAAGCAGTGGTTACCAGCCCGCTGGATTAAGCCTTGACACGAGCAGGAAACCTTGCCAGCACTTTAACAAATTTGTTTTCACTAACTTTTCTTTTATTCACAGGACCTTAGCCTAGGTAATTTCATAATAGAGAAACCTTGGATCAGTCTCCTCTGTGGGAACTCTAGCTGCCTCTCCCATATCACTGTCTATTATCAGCAGGAAGCAGTTAAGAGTGATCAGCGCCCTTTTGCCCTTAGAGGCATTTGGAACTTCTATGCAGAATGGGTAGATTGATACAGGATTTCATTATTTTGGGCTGAATATTAAGCCCCAGGTAAGCTTAGGATGCATCTTCTAAACCTTGGAAGGTTATGACAACAAAGACCTCGAACAGCAGGCTTTAAGGTAAAGGTTATTCTGGTATCAGCCAAGGTCAGAGAATTTCATTTGTTGGATTTATATCTGTTTCAACTGCTTTTTATTTAAAGTTATACTGCTCTTTGGAAAGGGTCTGAGTTTGGTACAGCCCTTTTCCCACCTAACATAACTTCGGGTGGTGGTTAATACTTCCCATGAAGGCATCATGAACCCTTTGGGTCAGCCTGTAGCATATAGTTGGGTGGTGATTAGCACAAAGGGGACATGTTTTCCCCTATGCCAAGTTTGGCTAAATTAGTTTCCTTTATCACCAGATTAGCTCCGTTGGTGTATTTTTGTTATACTTATATACCCTTTTGTTTCTTTTACTTAGCAGGAAGGAAAGCTCCTCAGTGAGGAGAATGGCTGAAATAACCAACAACAGATTTTCTCCCTTGCCTATCCAGAAATGTCTTTAATACACTAGAGGGGGGGGATGTAGGGGACACCAAGAGTCAGACAACCTCTGAGCAAGATGATCTGCCGCTGAGGGCTGACCTCGCGCTATTCATCCACATGTGCTCCTTGTGGAGAAAGAGCCTGAGCCTTCAGCATGTAGTCATTTATTAATTACTCCCCTCACCTATGTTGTATGGTCTCAATAAAAGGCTGGTGCGGAGGTTGCTCGGGGCTGCCCTGCTAGGAAGGTCTAGCCCACCTCCTCCTACCAGCTTGTACTTCTAATCCATGTCATACCTTGTTTTTTCCTGCTGTGATGGAGACCAGGGCCACAGGGGCCTGAAGGGTTGTGACATCTCATTGCATCCTCACATGTCTGAGAAAAGAAACTGAGGGTAAGTTCTTATGTCCCTTCTTGTAAGGGCACTAATCCCATTCAAGGGGTCTCTACATTTAGGACCTAATTACCTCTAAAACCTCTATCTCCTATTACTATCACACTGGGGATTAAGATTTCACATTTGAATTTGAGGGCAAACCCAAACATTTATCCATAGAAACAAAGTACTGAGATCTTGCAGGTATGAAGGAAACCAGGAACTGAATCCTTTTGATTCAAGGGAAGTTGGTATGTAGGACGCCCCCACTGCACTGCTTCTCTGGTTATTCTCCCCACCGCCACCTCAGCATACCCAGAAGTCACTGTGGTGCTCCTCCCCCACCTGGCTTAACCTCTGATCTTCCTCCCCTCACTTCCTTACTCCAAAAGTTCATTCCTCTTTGCCTTAGGCTTTATGTGATTTTCCATTCAAACCTTTTTTTTTACCTGCTCCAAACTCCAGCCTGCAAGCTAACTCTAGATCTAGGCAGTTGTTCAACTATAGCATTTTTGATTCTGGTCTGTCCAGACTAATAAACCCAATGTTGGTATATTAGAATAAAGGGCTTGAGAGAGCTAAGGAAATTTTACCCCAAAATATAACTCCCTGGTGTAAAGAATATTTTGAATTCAAAGCCATTCAAGGTCAAGAAACATTACAGGAAGACTTCTCTCCATCTGCATTAACTGGACTGGCTTGATCAGAGGGTCAGAGGGGATAATTGACTCCCCTTCCCTTTTCCTGTTATCTCAAACTATTTCAGGAATGAAGGTCAGGAATGTAGAGGGACCAGACCCAAATACTTGGGGCCATAAATACCTGTCTCCCATGTTAATCTGTAAGTCAACCTATTTGTCCCTACCCATTCCTCTTCCCTAGCAACCGTTTATTACCCTATGCTCCTCAATTGCCCTCCTCCCCTCTGAAAGCCCTGTATAAAGATATCTGTGGTTTCTCCCAGTGCACACAGTAAATAAATCCTTTCTTTTATTAATCTCCCTTAATTATGAGTTGATCTTTCAGTGTACTTTGGGAGAAAGGGAAGTCTTCCCCTACCCCGTGCAGGCTCAATCCCCTTCCTCTGTCAGAAAATTCAGTTCTCTCTACTGAAGACATATTTCCCATGACAACTCACAGCAGACGCACTAGCACTGTCTGAGCTGGCCCCCCTGATCTCTACTTACATCATGTGGTCAGCAGGATGATGGCTCTGTAGTACTTCCCAGGGAGCTGTCTGCTTCAGGAGGACTAACTCCTCTATGCTTCCTAAGATTTAATGTGCATGTTACCAGACAAAGAACTGCCTGTCACTGTCAACCAATATGCAGAGATGGGGATGGGTCCACCAAACTTTGTCAGAAGTCCAGCAGTTCTAGAGAACAGTGAGAGTAACCTCCCAAGACTGATCTGTTCTTTGTATTTCCAAAACCACAGTTTTGTACATAAAGGTTCAAAGCAAAGACCACTACTCTTAATTTAAATAATAATCAACACAACTCAGTGACTTATTACAACATTTCCAACTCAAAAGTTAATTTCCTAAATCACTCCTCATAAACTATTCAAGCTGGGCATCTTTAGGGTCGGAGCTAAATTTACAAAACAATAAGAATGGGAGAAAGGAGGTGAAGGTCACATAGGACCTAAAACAACCAGACCAGCTGTGTCATGTCTGCCATAGCCTGACTGACTCCATTTCTTTTTCACTACATGTGTTCTCATTTCCTACATTTATTATTATGTTTTATATCTATGAAATAGATTGTTTAGTGGTGGTTATCAAATTTATGTATTTATATTTTTGAGACAGTCTTACTTTGTCATACTTGGTAGAGTGTCATGGCATCACAGCTCACAGCAACCTCAAATTCCTGGGCCCAAGCAATCCTCTTGCCTCAGCCTCCCAAGTAGTTGGGACCACAGGTGCCCACAACAACACCCACTTATGAATTAGATTTCAATGGAAATAATTATGATTTACTGCATTTGTCCAGGGATCAAACTTATTCAAGCAAGTGATAGGTTTAAAGTTAAAATGGAAATAATATGCAACATAGTTGACAAAAGACAACAAGGGGCACACTAAATATAATAATAAACAAAGAAGTTTGAGAATAATATATTTACCATTCTGACAACTGAAGATTTTAACCCTCATCTCTACACTGTTCTGCAGTCCACTGGTCAGGCTTGAGTTTTCTCAATGAGATAAGGCATGATATGTCAATGATGTACTCTAGACAACTTGACCACTGTAGGGGTCACAAGCAGGACATCTCAAGAGTAAGTTTACTTTCTTTTGAGTTGTTTGTCAGTCTTTCCCTCCAAGTCCTGAGGATAACTTGGTCACTGGCTGAAATATACACAGGTTTCATGAAGCAGGGCATGGGGCCCCTAATTAAGTAATTCAGAGTGTAGCATAGTGGTAACTCAGGAGGTGTCTGGGCATGCCATGACAAAGATCAAAGGTCTTCTGTTGGAGGCCTTGTAAAAGTTGGGACAGCCATCTTGGGTGAAGAGTCCAAGGCCTGTTGAGTAAGTTCCCCTTGGTCTAGGTGGGTGGAATACAGGACCTAGAAGATGTCTTAAAAACTACTTTAGGGTAAAGAAGTAAATACAGGCCCAATCTGGCTTCTTTAAGCTGACACAAAGTCAGGATTGTGAAACTATTTAGCAGTCTCCTAGGGTAGTGACTTGAGTGATCTTTGTTGAGCCTTAGGCTTTTGCAGATCTTCTCTGTCAGTCTTATAGTCAGAGACAAATCTCCAATTATATAATATATATAAATATTTTTTGGGGGGGGGCATATATCCTATAGATGGGATAAACATTTTAGCATGCTTTTGTAATTTTACTTCTTGGGTAGCCACTTCACAATATCTCATAGGTATGTATTTGGGGTAAATATTTTTAATTTTTTGTTTTCAGTGACCATTTGAAATTAAAAGATTTTACATATTAAAACCCATACGTTATCTTAGCACCAAGAAACAGAAAGAAAAAACACATTGGAGTAAATCTGACTACTGTATATAATTTCATATCCTTCGCTTAGTCTCTTACTCCTATTAATAGATCAGTGTAAACAGCTATTATTTCATGAGCTGGTATTGCCGACAAGGCTGGAATCTAATATGGATGGGCTATAGTTTCCTATTTTTGTCTCTAATTTTCTATTTTATTTAAAGATAGATAATTCATGGCAGAATCAATTTACTTGCCAAAATAAAGTACTGGGTCTGATTATTTGCATAAAGTGCAGTAAGAATAGTTATTAGCCATCTAGACTTTTCTTTTTTAAAAAATTGGCTTTGCTAGAACCTTTTATAAGGAATCACAGGTTAGACTTGAAAGACTCTCAAGTCAAGCCAAGGATTCATCTGTGTCATTAGATACCTATACGCATTGGGTAAATTCCTTTTCTCTCAAGGTCCCAAAGTGACTTGGAGTTCCTGGATTTATCAGAAAGTGACATTTTTTATTCATTGCAGATCAGAAAATATTACTAATGAGGTATCTGGCCAGTTATTCAACAGGCTTTTTATTGGCCTTATAAAGTCAACCTTCATTCCTTAATGCAGTCTGAACACCTCTGAAACCAGGTCATTCCAGTCAAAGCCTTGGTAAAATAACTAATGTCCTATAGAAGAAGACAGATTCTTATTGAACTTATGCAAATAACTGTATTGTCAGAAATTAAGAATGCTTACAAATGGTTTCAAAATTCTGGAGAAATCCAGGAGAGAGAAAAATAAATGTTTCAAATTTTTTTTATAAGTACATACATTGCTGAAAGCTATAAATAGCCCAAAAGATAAAAATGGATTGTCTTGATTTCTAGAAAACAGAACACAAAGAATCAGCAACATTTCAAAGAAAAGTCATAAAGAATTAGCTCAGTCCTGTGTAACTAATTTCTATTCTGTTTGAGTTTAGATTAGCAATGCTTATAGACATGTTAGCTTTCTAATTAAAGGTCTGGAAGTTTGCTTTTTGTTCAGTGGTATACAATCTTTAAAGTTATCAAAAATTTGTATTTAAGAGAACCTGTCAAGTTTTCTATACTTTCACTGAAGGATAAACTTTGGACTTAGCCAGTTATAAAAAATACTTTTTGAGATGAATCAAAAATTATACTGATAACATACACTAAGACATATCTATATTTCATAATGAGAGAGGATACCAGAGAAGGGTGAGGTCTAGGACAACGGGTCTTCTCAAGGAGACTACAAGGATACACCTGTTGGGTCCTCTCCATGGTAACTCAGCTCTTGGGAATTTGTAAACCTAACTTCCTGGAACTCCAAGTTTTGTGAAATCCTACAGTTCTGTAGGGTCTGGAATAACATCTCCTGCTTGATTCAAAGTGGACAATGAGAAAGGTACCTATGGGTTGGAACTTTTTGACTATCGATAAAAAGGGAAAGAACAAGCCAATGGGGAGCGTGACCATTTGGAATTCTTCTATGCCATACACTCCTGGCTGGTAAATAAAGCCCTTCCTCTTATAAATATCTTAAATATTTATTGGGCACATCTTAAATAGTTTAGGAATATTGATTCAGGAAATTAATGTTTGAATTGGAAATGTTGTATTAGGTCACTGAGTTGTGCTGATTATTATTTAAAATAAAAAGTAAATAGTCTTTGCTTTAAAGCTTTATGTATAAAACTGTGATTCTGGGAATGAAAGAAGAGAACAGTCTTGGAGAGGTTACTCTCCCTGTTTTCCAGAATCGTTGGCCATCTGACAAAGTTTGGTGAACCTATCCCCATCTCTGCATATTGGCTGACAGTGACAGGTGGCCAGACCCTCTTTGGTAACATTTCTGGTGACCACAAAAGAAACACTAGACTGCTCCAGTAAGTGCTGTTCTAGGGAAGTCTAGTAGTCACCTCTAGCAGATAAGTAGGCCCCAGGGTGCAGCACTGCTGGATGATTTCACTGGGAGTCTTTGGGCTCTGCTCTCAGGCACCCACCATGGTCATCACTACAGTCCACTTGCTTTATTCTGGTTACACACTGAAAACTTTAGTTCTTGTCAGTTCTGGTTTTGTTTTCAAGAAATCTGGTATTTCTGTATTGAAGGAGCTAAGAAAATTTTACCCCAAAATGTGACTACTTAAGATAAAGAATATTTTGAATTAAAGGCTATTGAGAATCAGAAAAAATTGGAAAGGGCTTTCCCTCAATCTGCATAAACCAAACTGACCTGATCAGTGAGAGAAGCCACTTACTTAGAGTAAGACTGTTCTGGTCTCCCATTTCCAAAGCCACAGTTTTATATATAAAAGTTAAAAGCAAGACCCATACTAACCCTTATCTTTACAGTAATTAACACTTATCTGAAACAACAGCATTGCTATGACTGAGAACCCATAATAAAAAATAATTGACACAACCCATGATCCATGCAACAACATTTTAATTCAAAAGTTAATCTCTTAGCCAGGTGAAATGGCTCATGCCTATAATCCCAGCACTCTGGGAAGCTGAGGAAGGTGGATTGCTTGAGCTCAGGAGTTCAACACCAGCCTGAGCAAAAGTGAGATTCCATCTCTACTAAAAATAGAAAAACTAGTCACTCATTGTGGTAGGTGCCCATAGTTCCAACTGCTTAGGAGGCTGATGCAGGAGGATCACTTGATCCCAAGAGTTTCAAGTTGCTGTGCACTATGATGCCACAACACTCTATCTAGGGTGACAAAGTGAGACTCTGTCTCAAAAAAAAAAAAAAAAATTAATCTCATAAATCTATTGCTCTAAACAACTCACATATACACCTTCAGGTTAAAACTAAATCTATAATAGAATGAGAGACAGGAAGTAAAGGTTGCGTAAGACCTAATACCTCCAGAACAGCTGTGTCATCTCAGCCCTGGCCTGACTGACTCCATGTTATTCTCACTACATGTTGCTCTTACCAGAACTGTGAGAAATAAATGTTTAAGCCCTCTGGCCTATGGTCTATGGGTTATGGCACCCTGAACTGAAGGACATTCGTGAAAAGAAATATTAATAGGAATTTCTCTGGGACATTATTGCTTACCAGGACCAGGGCATAAAGTGCATGTAGAGCATAGTGGCTAAGAGTGTGGACTTTGGAGCCACAAGCCATGAGTCCCAGTCTCGGCTCTGCCACTTACTAGCTGCTGACCTTTGGCATATCAGCTAATCTCCCTGGGGCCCTTTCTCATCTATAAAATAAGCATAATAACTGCCAACCACTGATTGGCATATCAGCTAATCTCCCTGGGGCCCTTTCTCATCTATAAAATAAGCATGATAACTGCCAACCACTGATTGGCATATCAGCTAATCTCCCTGGGGCCCTTTCTCATCTGCAAAATAAGCATGATAACTGCCAACCACTTAATAAGGGTAGATTCAGAAAACAGGGGAAGCAAAGAGCACAACGCCTGGCACTGTGTGATTATACATATGGATAAAACACTAATACATGTATATTAAATAATATGAGGACCGGAGACCTCATTCTTTTGACTTTTTTTTTTAAATTAAGAGTCGTCTGCAAAGACCTTTTCCATATAAGAACTTCATGTTCATAGGTACTGGGGGTGAGAGGTGGGATATGTTATTTTGGAGTCACTATTTAGGCTCCCGTGGCACCAGAAATATGAATGAGGAACCCTGGAGATGATTCAGCCCTCTCTTATTTGAGCCACCAGTCTTCCTGGTGGAGACACCAAGCATTCTCAGAGATAATCCCATCATGCGCCATTTGCAGTTGGTGGCCTAGGCTTGGCACCCATAGTACAGTGGTTATGGCTCTGGCCACATACACCCAGTGTATGTGCTGGTGGGTTCACACCCAGCCCAGGCCAACGAAACAACAATGACAACTGCAACCAAAAAATAGCCAGGTGTTGTGGCAAGCACTTGTAGTCCCAGCTACTTGGGAGGCTGAGGCAAGAGAGTCGCTTAAGCCCAAGAGTTTGAGGTTGCTGTAAGCTGTGACACCAAGGCAGTGTACCCAGGGAGACATAATGACATTCTGTCTCAAAAAATAAATAAATAAATAAAAATAAAATGAAGCGGTGACCTATAAAATTTCTTAGCATAGTAAAATGATATTATTTTATGCCACTTAAATTTGGATGATTTATTATGCAACAATAGATAACTGGAAATTCCTGTTCATCTTTTACATCCAGATCATACAATGTGTCTTCAAAGAGCCATCCTTAGATACCTCCTCCATGGTCTAAATTATATTTCCCTCTCTTTACTTTTCCTTTATGGCACTTATCACAATTGGTGATAATATATGCAGTTAGGTGTTTTGTTGTTTGAAAGGTAAGTTGCCCCCACTCAGCCTTAAGTTTCCTGAGGACAGGAACCAAGTTTGTTTCATTCAGCACTGTGTCCTGTGCATGCCAGCTACACAGTCAATTTCCAATAAATAAATAATTAGTGGACAGATAGAATTCTGAGCTTTCTGTGACTGAATCTACAACTAATACTTCCTTGATGTCTGAACTGAGGCAGCTCTTGCCAGATCAAATAAGAGAGAACGCAGCAAGGGAAGCAAAATGTTCACTTTCTAAGAGCCAAACATTAGCTCTTGCTGTCTCAGTTTGTTGCATTTGAGTAATTACTTTGGTTTTCTATTGTGATTTAAAAAAAAAAAAAAAGGCAAACACAAAAGACACCCAACTGGGCTTTGAGATAGCCTCTTCAATTTTTTAAGAAGCATCTGTACGTTCACAGAATGACCCTTAAATTGTCCTGGTACCTGAGTAAGCAGCATGCTCATGACACATCCTTTCACGAAGTGTATTTAATGACAGTGCAAATGAATAGGCTCTTCCCACTGTCTTGGCCAGCACACATCTTTTTCTGAGAAAGTCCCTTGGTACAAGTCCTCCTTCTATTTTTCTTGGAACAGTGACACGTATAGGATCTAAATTTAAAAAGGACAAACATATTAAATGACACCAAAATAAGTCAAATAAAACTTGTAATTATTTGTACAAGTCACCACAGGGATAGAGCATAGAAGAACTCACAAAGTAGGTAGGAATCTTTTTTTTTTTTTTTTTTTTTTTCAGTTTTTGACCAGGGCCAGGTTCAAACCCACCACCCCTAGTATATGGGGCTGGTGCCCTACCCTTTGAGCCACAGGTGCCGCCCAATGTTGGTAGGAATCTTAACAAAAACTGAGTACAAGCGGTTAGCGCTAACCTGGGTGGCTGTCACATTAGTCACTGTGGTTGGTGGCCTGGTCTGTGGTGAGCAGAGGGTTCCTCCCCTTCCCAAGTGTATAGAGCTCACACACAGTAGAAATTTTAACATGATCTGCCAGGCCTTGGATGGTCATGTTCTGTGTTTTCTTAGATTCTGTTGTCACCTAGCTGGTATCCATTAATTATAGAGCCAAACTAATGGCCAAAGTTATTTCCATTTCCTCTGTGATCCAGATCCCATATTTTGAACCATCTTCTTACCTAACTCACGCAGACAGAGCCAATATTTCTCCTGCCCTAAGGTACCCGGGGCCAGATACCAGACAACGAGAGACAGACCCCAAATCTGCTGGCATTATTGAAATTAGCGAGTCCTGAGCCATTTCTCCTGCCTTTCTCGAAGAAACACTCACAGAGGCTCTGAAGCATTCTCTTCCCTGGCTCCCTCCCACTTCTGCCTCTTGGACAGATCTAGTGGTTCCCACATGGCCAGTGTGGCCTGGAGTGCCCTCTCCTCTTAGGAACTGGAAGTAATGAGTTCTTTCAATGGCATCAGCCTGTCCAGGTTGTCACTCGGTTACCATAAATTAAAACACTGACAGCACAGTTGAGAAGAATTAGCCCTTAGGGTCTTTGTGGTCCCTGTTTCCTCTGCCCAGGATAGGCTTTCCCCTGTAGCCACCCCTGTATCCACACGCTTCCCCTCTCCCTATATTTAAGTCTCTCTCAATTATCTCTGACTGAGGGAAGCCTTTTCTGAGCATCCTGTCTGTCTAGAAACCCCTCCCACCTCTAACCATCTCTACCTCCTTTCTCCTGCTTTCTTTTCTTTTTTCTTTTTTTTTTTGAGACAGAGCCTCAAGCTGTACCCCTGGGTAGAGTGCCGTGGCATCATAGCTCACAGCAACCTCCAACTCCTGGGCTCAAGCGAGTCTCCTGCCTCAACCGCCCAAGTAGCTGGGACCACAGGCGCCCACCACAACACCCGGCTATTTTTTTTGGTTGTAGCCATCATTGTAGTTTGGTGGGCCTGGGCTGGATTCAAACCCGCCACCTTAGGTGTATGTGGCTGGCGCCTTAGCCACTTGAGCCACAGGCCCAGAACCTCCTGCTTTATTTTTCTTCCTAGCTCTTATCGCCTCACTTATGGGATATTTATTTATTTATTTATTTTTATTTGTTTATTCTTTTTGGCTGGGGCTGGGTTTGAATCCGCCACCTCCGGCATACGGGACCGGTGCCCTACCCCTTTGAGTCACAGGCGCTGCCTGGGATATTTATTTTATATGAGTCCTCACTCCCCACCCCACATAACCTAAGCTTCCTTAAACTAAGGCCTGGAGTTTTGTTTTGTTAAGCACAAGGATTTCTTTCTCAAACAACGATGCCTGTCACATAGTATTAGCTATAAAATATATATTCTTAATGAATAAACTTCACTTGTCCAGAGCACCGGCCCATTAATAACATGTGAGTAGTCTAAATCCCCTTCAAATTTGTAACCCTCACTGGGACAGAGATCTGTGAGAAGCCAGTCCTCAGGATCAATGTGACATAAATTTCTTAAAAGGAGTAAATAGTTCAAAAACACACATAAAATCCCAGGCAAGTAGGTTTGTAGAATCAATACTGGGTACTCCTGGGAAGTAGGGAAAATGCACTATTACCCTTCCTGAATTATCTGGCCATATGCCATTTCTCTGAAAATTTGCTTTTATTGGGTTTTGGGCTCTGTGACACTGAATAGATAAGGAAAGTACTTTAACTTTTTGTGTACAAACAATATCATGCCCTGTACAGGGTGGTAGCAGAATCTGGGAAGCATTTTATCACATGTTGGCACAGCACACTTCAGTGTGTAGGGTGCTTTCCCTGCAGTCAGCACCTACATTATTCATCTTCGGTAGCTCAGTACACCAGCTGTATCTCCCAGCTCAACACAGGTACACACTTGATACTGGCAGCCTTTTCCGCCCAGTGATCCCAAACACTGCAACATTGCAAAAGAAAGCTGGATATCTCCAGATGCTTGTAATAATGCATCTCAAAGAGATCTGTATACCATGTATGGTAAAGACAAGTAAAGCATAACAATGGTAACCAAAAATAGAGAGGCTTAAGATGGTGTCAAGAAAGGAAGGACGACAAAGTAGAGAAGGAGGAAGGAAAGAAGAATTTCTAGTCTCAGAAACAACACAAGAATTTATATTCACCATTCATATGACCACTGCCTCCATGACAAATCCCCCATAACATTCCAGACAGGGAGATCTGAAAACTGATTAACTATCAATTTTAAGGTGTTTTTCTTTTACTTAAGCCAGATGCTATCATATAGAACTAAAATCAGGGCTCAGTGCCTGTAGCACAGTGGTTATGGCGTCAGCCACATACACCCAGGTTGGCGGGTTCCAACCCAGCCTGGGCTAGCTAAACAACGATGAAAACGGCAACAGAAAATAGCTGGGTGTTGTGGTGAGCACTGTAGTCCCAGCTATTTGGGAGGCTGAGGCAAGATAATTGCTTAAACCCAAGAGTCTGAGGTTGCTATGATCTATGATGCCACAGCACTGTACCCAGGGTGACATAGTGAGACTGTCTCAAAAAAAAAAAAAAAAAGAAAGAAAGAATAGAACTAAAATCAGATAAATTTTTCTCTTGTCTAATCATATAAAGGCATTATAAAAGATTATTGAAATGAAAAAAGGAGAGTCTGAGAATAAGAATTTGTCCATCTTTAGACTGTCCAGGGGAGAGAATCTAGCAGCCTACACTTAGCCCTAGTCTGCATGGTATCCAGATGGAGTTCATTTGGGACACATCTATCCCCATTCATTTACATCTCATCTTTGCCTGCTGGGTAACAGCAGAGTTTAGTAGTTGCAATAGAGATGGGCTATAGCCGGACACCATGGCACATACCTATAGTCTCAGCAACTCAGGAGGCTGAAGCAGGAGGATCACTTGAGAACAGATATTCAAGGACATAGTGCACAGGGATTGTGCCTGTGAATAGCCACTGCACTCTACAACTCATCAGCATGTGAGACTTGTCTCTAAAACAACTACAACAGCAAAACTTATCCCCTTCCAATTCCAAAATGGCAGCATAGAGGAAAGCTGGCTTCTCTCCTCCCACAGAAAAACCAAAAACAAATATACAACACATAGATTTTCAACAGCAGCAACCTGAAGCTCAAGTGTGAGGATGAGACAGTTCCCATGGCTACACAGGTAGAAAAACTCTGAGCAGACAGTAGAATACAACTTCTGCATCTGCAGTGCCTATCCCCCAATTCTGCCCAAAACCAAGCACATGAAACACCTCTCCTGAAGTCCAGTTTCTATACTGAAAAAAGCAAAATTGAGATGGTTGGTCATCTTCTCCAGCCTCTTGGGTTCCCTGGCAGACTTGCCATTGTCTTAACCTATAGGAAGCATCATGACAGCCTAAAGGGAGACCTATCCCTGAGGACAGGCAGAGACAAAGTGGGAAGGTGGAGCTACCATCCCCAGCCCTGAATATTCTGCTCTGTGACTCCTCCATAGGAGATACCAAATCAGAGTGGCTGTTCAACAGCACCACATTGTATGAGTTATGTTCCCCAAGTACTATGGGCATGAACCCCTAGACACACTGCACGGACAATCCCTTTGGAACCTTTTCAGTTCAGCACTTTCTAGTAAGTCCAACCACTTACTAGAGCCAGGCTAAGCCTCAGCTTAGGGTATCACCTAGAGCTGAAAAGGAGGCAGCAACCTAGCAACCTAGCGGCAAAGATTCACTAGGCAAGTACAGTAGAATTTCTGTAAGGTGAGCACCCAAGGAGGGTAACAAACTGGCCAAAATCCGGAGGTGGTCAGCATAAGGAACTAGGCTTACTGTACTGATGTGTACATGTGGTGCCTGTCAGGTTTATGAAATTTAGGTCAACATAAGGAGGTGGTCAATGGAGAGAGGTGGTCAACTATGGATGTTGAACTGTATATTTAATAAAACCAGTATAAGCCAGATAGAGAAACTGAAACAAATAACTAATCCTTCAATGCAAAGTCATAGTCATAAACCCACAAGAAACAACAGCAAACAGGGACCCATGACTTCCCCACAAGACAAAGCAAAAGCCCAGTGTCTGACCCTAAAGCAGCGGTTCTTAACCTGTGGGTCACAACCCACAGGAACTGTATTAAAGGGCTGAGACAATAGGAAGGTTAAGAACCACTGCTCTAAAGAAAGCCCACAAAGCGATTTGTGGGCTTTCTGGTCAAGAATTCAAAATAGCAGTTTTAAGGAAACTTGGTGATCTCTAGGATAACACAGAAAAGCAATTCAGAACTTTGTCAGAGAATTTGAACAAAGAGATTGAAATAGCCTTTCTGTGCTGCTCAGGGACAATCTGTACAGTATTGTTCTGGATTCCCATTGTAACTTAAAGGGAAACCTTCACAATGTCTGGAGCCCTTGATGTCCCACAAATAGAGGAGGAGGATGTCCTCAAATTCCTTGCAGCAGGAACCCACTCAGGTGGCACTAAACTTGACTTCCGAATGGAGTAGGACATCTACAACAGGAAAAATGATGGCATCTACTTCCTAAAACTGAAGAAGTCCCTAGAGAAGCTTTTGTTGACTGCTTGTGCCACTGTTGCCATTGAAACTCCTACTGATGTCAGTGTCACATCCTCCAAGAATAGTGGCCAGTGGGCTGTGCTGAAGTTTGCTGCTGCTACTGGGCCACTCCTAGTGCTGACTGCTTCACTCCCAGAACCTTCACTAACCAGATCAGGCAGCATTCCAGGAGCTACATCTTCTGGTGGTTACAGATCCCAGGGCTGACCACCAGCCTCTCACAGAGGTGTCTCATGTTAACCTGCCTACTATTGTTCTGTGTGACACAGACGTTCCACTGCATTATGTGGACATTGCCACCCCATGCAAAGGCAAGGGAGCTCACTCAGTGTCTGATGTAGTGGGTGCTGGCCCGGGAGGTTCCTCACATGTACCATCTCCCATGAACACCTGTGGGAGGTCATGCCTGAAGAGATTGAAAAGGAAGAGCACACTGCCACTGAGAAAGCTATGACCAAGGAGGAATTTCAGGGTGAATGGACTGTTCCAGCTCCTGAGTTTACTGCTACTCAGCCCAAGGTGGCAGACTGGTCTAAAGGCTGAAACTGTCTTCTGTGCCTATTCAGCAGTTCCCCACCGATGACTGGAGTGCTCAGCCTGCTGCTAAAGACTGATCTGCAGCTCCCACTGCTCAGGTCAATGGGTAGGAACAACCACTGAGTGGTCTTAAGCTATTCTTCTGCAGCTTGTTCTTCTTAAACAAGATGGAAATAAAGTTGGTGGAAAATAAACATCAGTTAAAAAAAGACTGAAATAATTTTTAAAAACCAGACAAATCTTGGAACTGAGAAATCATTTGTTGAAGTGAAGATCTCATTAGAGGCTCTGAAAGGCAGAATGAACCGAGTAGAAAAAAGAATCAGTGAGCTCAAAGACTGGTTACTTGAAAAGACTCACAGGAGAAAAAAGAATGAATAGAAATGAACACTGCCTACAAGATATAGAAAATTATCTCAAAAGACCAAATCTAAGAACTGTTTGTGTTCAAAAGGGAGCTGGGCAAGAACAAGGAATGGAAAGCTTTCTCAGAGAAATAACAGAAAAAATTTTTTTTTGAGACGGAGCCTCAAGCTATCCCCCTGGGTAGAGTGCCATGGCATCACAGCTCATAGCAACCTCCAACTCCTGGGCTCAAGCAAGTCTCCTGCCTCAGCCTCCCAAGTAGCTGGGACCACAGGCGCCCGCCA
>CAUYQV010020634.1:0-44191 GCA_963574575.1 Galagoides demidoff | reverse complement strand
GACGGAGCCTCAAGCTATCCCCCTGGGTAGAGTGCCATGGCATCATAGCTCATAGCAACCTCCAACTCCTGAGCTCAAGGGAGTCTCCTGCCTCCGCCTCCCAAGTAGCTGGGACCACAGGTGCCCGCCACAAACGCCTGGCCATTTTTTGGTTGCAGCCATCGTTGTTTGGCGGGCCTGGGCTGGGGATTTGAACCCGCCACCTTAGGGGTACGTGGCTGGCGCCTTAGCCGATCGAGCCACAGGCGCCGAGCCGTTATCTGTCCTTTGTAAGCAACATATTGCCAGTCATTTCTAAAAGGATGCCCACTGTTTGCTGCATTTCTGAGCATTTCTTCAAAATCAAGTCTGGCTGGGCATGGTGGCTCAGGCTTGTAATCGTAGCACCCTGGGAGGCCAAGGCAGGCACATTGCCTGAGCTCAGGAATTAGAGAGCTCAGGCAATGAGCTAGAGCAAGAACCCTGTCTCTAAAAAAAAAAGCTGGCATTGTGGTAGGCGCCTATAGTCCCAGCTACTTGGGAGGCTGACGCAAGAGATTGCTCAAGCCCAAGAGTTGGAGGTTGCTGTGAGCTAAAGAAGCCACAGTACTCTGCTAAGGGCAACTGAGACTCTGTCTCAAAAGAAAAGAAAGAAAGAAAAGAAATCTGCTTATATACTGAAAGGTTGTGATAAAATAAGCACTCATATGTTATGTAAATGTAAATCGGGAAGAATTTTTTTGGAGGAAAATTGGTAATATCTATCAAGGTTTAAATATAGAGGGTGTACACACATTTTAAGACAGAAATAAAGGGCAGCACCATAGCTCAGCATGTAGGGCAACAGCCACATACACCAAGGCTGGTGGGGTTGAACCCGGCCCGGGCTACCTGAAACAATGACAACTGCAACAAAAATGTAGCTGGGTGTGTGGCAGGCACCTGTGGTCCTGGCTGCTTGGGAGGCTGGGGCAAGAGAATCACTTGGGCCCAGGAGTCTGAGGTTGCTGTGAGCTGTGATGCCACAGCACTCTACCCAGGTGACAGCTTGAGACTGTCTCAAAAAAAAAAAAAAATATGGCTCATGCCCATGCCGGCAGGTTTGAACCCAGCCCAGGCCAGCTAAAACAACAACAAAAAGCTGGGCGTTGTGGTGTGTGCCTGTAGTCCCAGCTTCTTTGGAGGCTAAGGCAAGAGAATCACTTAAGCCCAAGTGTTGGAGGTTACTGTGAGCTGTGACACCATGGCACTCAACCTAGGTAGGGTGACATAGTGAGACTCTGTCTCAAAAAACAAAAACAAACAAACACACAAAAAAACTATTAAACATGTAAGACCCAACTCACATTTGACTTCTGCAGTTACAAGAAATACAAGATAACAATATACAAGATAACAAACGTTATTGTATATTCTGTTACAATTTTATTGCAGTTTTTCCCTTTCTTAAAACGTGTCTACAACCTTTGTCCCACTTATTATGCTGCTCCCAATTCGTGTGCACGTGTGACAGTGTAAGATGAGGTATGTGTGACGAAATTCAAGTTGACCATTAAGGGGCTGGGTAAAGATATGTTCCAAAAGCTGGATATTAAGCAGTCAGTGAAAGAATGAGGTAGACCTATACACACTCATGAAGTGTCTACAATGAAGTAACAAAGCCACAGTGTGTATAGTTCATCATGATATTTGAAAGAGACAAATCTGTATGCGTGTGCTTTGAACAGCTGCTACACTAGAACCAGGTATTAGTTTTTACTTCTAGGAAGGGGAACTGGGGGACAGTGAAAGGAGACACTTCTTCAGTCTTTCTTTTGTCCTGGCTGAATTTCTTTATCATGTGCCTGTACTGCCTTTCCATTGCTGATACAGTCTTTGCACGCGCCAGGCCAGGGATGATGACACAGTTACTGAGTAGAGAGCTCTCCCTTTACTGGTGCTCTTATAAAGGGGTCTGCCTCACCCAGACACACGGCGTTCTCTATCCAGGGATGGGCATGGGAGTCTTCAGCCCCGCTCGCTAGTATAAATAAAGGACTCATGTCTGTCTTCTCCAAGGCCTCCAGGAAGTACAGCAAAATGTGCCTCTGGGCCTGAAGTCCTACTAGGACTTGTGTTTGGATAGGCAGGAGTCAAACAGAGGTCTCCTAACCTCTCAGGACTGCAAAATAAGTCACGCCAAACTCAGGCACAGAATGGACGTCATCTGGATGTGTGTGCAAAGATTTGTATTCAGAAAGGTAGTCTGTTATTTATTAAGCGTTTATTAAATACCTCTCTAAAGGTCCCAGAAGCCACCAGGACCTTTAGTCAGGACTGAGACACATATGCAAGAATGGCACAGATCAAAATATCTGCTCAATAGTTTAAATCCAACATGATTTTCCCTTGAACTAGAACCTCCTATTCACTTGAAGTGCTCAGTAGCACAGCATCCTCTAAATTTAAAGATTTTAAAAGAAAAACATAACCAGAAGACCCAGTTTTCAAAACTGTTGTTAAAAGCCAACAAATGAGCTGAGAGGGAGGGATAAAAAAAAAGGATAACCTCTCCAAACAATAAATCTACAAAGTCCTCTGCCATAAAAAGCAGATTCTTGTAGTTCTGGTCTCTTCCCATGAGATAATCATCACCTTTGCTAAGAGCGAGAAAGGCACTCCCTCCCCCCAGAGGGGAAAAAAAGACCATTCACCCAAACAGCTTCTACTTGTTTTACCATATATTCCAGGGGTATATGTGGGGGTTTTTTGTTTGTTTTTACATTTATACAGTTTACATTGCTTGACCCATAAATAACACTCGTAAGATTAATAGGGCCATAGTGTTAAAGAGTATTTACATAATTGCCCCACCATGCATACAGAGCCTTTTTAATATTGAAAAATCAAAAACAAAAATCAAACTTTTCCATCACTAGGCAATATAAATTTGACCATCTAAACTTATAAGTCCTGACTAAAATACAAGCAATCATTTCATTCATAAATGCTGTTTCTGATTCCCTAACAAATCTAGCACTGCAGTGTAACAAACGTCTTACAATTCAGGGATATAAAAATATCAGCTTTAAAATCTGAACTGTACAGTATATACATTAATATTTGCACCGTTAAATTAGGAATACACTTAAGTCTATGAAATACTACATTATATAAATAGCAATGTCTTTTTTCACTCTGTAGCTGGGACTAATACAATACAATGTTTACCTGGCTGAAGAGGGCTGAAAGGGGACAGGTTGGCCTTGCACACCAAGATGTGCAGTGCTAGCTAGGTCATCATGAAGATGTGTGTGCTTCACTGCAAGACAGGTGGATGGGGACCGGAGCCAGCCTGGCTTAAATAAATGACGAACACTATTGCTTTCCGAAGGTAGCCAGAGTTCTCCATCTTGTAAAATCAGCACCCCCATCGATCACCTTGAGACAGTATCTTGAGTATCCCCTTGAGGACTGGACACCAAAGCAGCTACACAAAACTGTAATGTACCCGCCAGGCACAAGATGTCACATCCACCTGTGCCGTCGGAGGAGGGTCCACTGGAGAGATCACACCTTTTCAATGTTCATCCGACATTGTAAACAGCAGTTGGGTTCTCATTTACATCGGGCAAAGAAAGCACTTTAAACTATTTTAGCAACTTTCCTATGGGAGAAAAAGATATGCTTCAGATGGTTAATGGCTAAGTTTTAAACAAACGATCTCCGTAGCTACTTGGTTAAGAAATAATACAGTTTTTGCCCTTGTGTCCCTTTTTCTTCTTGGATTTAGTTGTCCTCTGACCAAACTGAGGGGCGGAGAGAGCAGAAGTTGGACTGGAAAGGTCATCTGTATAGTAGGTGTATCTCTGGGGCCGGGGCTGAGGGATCGGCTGTCCAAGAAAATACCCTTCTTCTTCTGAGTCGGAAGAGGATGAGGAGGACGAACACCAGGAGTCGTCGTCGTCACCGTACAGTCCCAGATACCTGTTCATTCTCGGGCTCTGCAGGGCGTAATCGGAAGTGGCGTGGGCGTACTGTCCGTAGAGATCGGCGTTCTGGATGTACGCTTGGATCTCCCGGGCACTTTTATTCTGTATAAATTTCTCATAGTTGTCGGGGGTGTAAAGCCGCATTCTGTCCTTGGGAGAGTATTTTCTCTCCGTCACAAGATTCAGGGCATTGTCAGAGCGAGACTTTCTACTTCTCCTGCGGCGATGGTGATGAGACCTGGATCCCCTCTCTTCAAAATGGTAGACCCGTCTCCGAGTCCTTTCACTCATGGGGGGCTGCCGGATTTCAATGTCGTAGTTCCCGTTGTCAATGACATCATCTGAAAACTTGACCTGCTGCGGTCTGGACTGAGACTTGGACCTTCTGAGCACGGGCAGATGGACTGGTTTCTCCTCAGGCATGATTTTTTCTGGACACAACTCTGAACTCAGACTCTTTAAGGACTCTGTGCTCCTGTGCAGCATGGAAGAATTCAGGGTTCCCATGTTGCTCATTTTCTCACAATCTTCTGTCTCCATCTCCTCAAAGTTTTGCAGAGAATATAATGATGGCCTGGGCTTGCTTTCTCCATCCACTGAAGCCCCTAGAAGAAAAGGCACAGCAAGATATGCTTCTCAATAATCCTAATAGTCTGATAATTACTACAAACAAGCGACTGGAAGGAAACATTCCAAAGAAAACGTCTAATTTCAATATTTGGCTAAAACTCCCTAGGGAAAACCAATAGGTACATATATACCAATGGCAAAAAGGCATAAATTTTGTTATTGATACAAAAGGGGCAAAGCCTTTCCTATTAGCCCATCTGTTCTGGAGTCAAAGACGTGAGTTTACAGCACATGACATGAGCAGCAAACACGTAAGCTCTCCACTAATTTATTAACATCAGATGTAGAAGCTTCTGTTTCTCAACCTGTTAAAGCCAAATTGTTTCATATGAACATCACTCAGGTCGATCCCAGCCACCATCATGGGCAAGTCGTTGCCTTTTTTTTTTTTTTCTGAGAGACAGGGTCATGCTTTGTCACCCAGGCTGGAGTGCAGTGGCATGATCATAGCTCACTGCCTAGAATTTAATTCCTTGGTTCAAGGGATCCTCCTACCTCAGCTCCCCAGTTGCTGTAACCACAGGTGCATGCCACCATGCCCAGATAATTAATTAATTTATTTTGGAGATGGGGTCTTGCTATATTGGCTGGTCTTGAGTTCTGGCCTCAAGTGATCCTTCTACCTCAGCCTCCCAAAGGGCTGAGATTATGGGAGTCACCATGCCTCGCTCTCTTCATCCTTTACTGAGACTAGTAACAGCAAAGCACAGCCTAACAGCCTAAAGTTTCACTGGAACATAGCCACACCTACTGGATTACACACTGTCTATGGTTACTCTTTATGATAGCAGGGCTACGTAGCAGTAGCAGACTATATGGCCCTAAAGTGCTACTACCCTTCACAAAAGAGGTCTCCCAACCACTGACCTAGATCTTTATCCAATCTTCTCTGCCTTCAAGATTAATTTTCTATTAAGGCTTTTCTCAAAACTGATACTGCTTTCCTTTGTTGTAACAAGGCCCAGGTAAGTTAGACAAGCATATAAAGCCCAACAGACTAAGTGACCATAGGGAGTTTTATAACTTCCTATTTTTTAAAGGAGACTTCTTCAACCCATTATTCTCAAAAAACGTCAGCCCCTAACATTTAAACGTGTAAAATTATGTCATTTTTGGTATTGGGTTTAAAACACCTAGCGCAGGGCCTGGCAGACAGGAGGTGCTTACTCAGTCTCACCCTGGATTCTCCTCAGTCTCACCCCGGATTCTCCCTTTACAGCAGCCCTGATCTCAGACAAGTCCACAGAAGCCAGGATCCCTCCTGTCACCACCATGCCTGGCACAAGCCCGTTCTGTCTGTGGGCAGCTGCTAAAGCTGTTCCCATCTCTATTATAGAAACGCAACCTTTATGAAAGGATTGACATCGTCAGTTTGACCATAAAACTAGTGATGCAGTGTCTGTATCTAAAGACGTGTTGCAAATATGAGTTTCATAACGGGCTGGGTTCCAGGTCCAATCTTGCCTTTAAAACCCACGTAACGGCAGGCATCTGGCTCCTTGGTAATTCAGTTTCCTCATTTGTAAAATGCAGTATTAGCATTCATTCTATACAGCTCAGAGCCATTTTAAGGATAAAATGAGCATAACTGATATGAATGTGCTCTGAAAACATTAAATTAATATATTTAATATATTATAATCTGAGTAAATAATGTTTAACTATCCTTGAGCTACTTATTACAGCAGGGCGATTTAGTAAAACTTCAAATTGTTATAAGCTTATAAAGTGTGCAGGCCAATTTTAATATCTTAAAATTTGCACAGCTGGGGCTGGGCGCAATGGCTCATGCCTGTAATCCCAGCACTTGGGAGGCCAAGGTAGTGGATTGCCTGAACTCACAGGTTCAAGACCAGCCTGAGCAAGAGCGAGACCCTGTCTCTAAAAGATAGCCAAGTGTTGTAGTGGGCACCTGTAGTCCCAGCTACTCAGGAGGCTGAGGCAAGAGAATTGCTTAAACCCAAGAGTTTGAGCTATGATGCCATGGCACTATACCAAGGGTGACCAAGTGAAACTATCTCCAAAAAAAAGAAAAATCACACAGCCCAATCCATAGAGTATAGTATCTTTCAGCCATAATTAGGTTGCAGATGCTCTTAACCTAATTTACTCCTCTTTAATACAAGGATAATATTAAAATACCGTATTAAAAATACATTTCATATGTATGCGCTCACCTGTACACGCACATTTTTGTTTTGCTATAGAGTTTGGATTTATGATGCTTTTTTTTTTCTTTTTTTGAGACAGAGTCTCACTCTGTTGTCCCAGACTAGAGGGCCACTGCGTTGGTTTAGCTCGCAGCAATCTCAAACTCCTGGGTTCAACCAATCCTCCTGCCTTGGCCTTTCAAGTAGGTGGGACTATAGGTGCCCACTACCATTTTAGTAGAGACAGGGTCTCACTCTTACTCAGGTTGGTGTTGAACTCCTGAGCTCAAGGGATCCTCATGCTTTGGCCTCCTAGAGTGCTAGGATTACAGGTGTGAGCCACTGCACCTGGCCCGAGTGTTTGACATTTAAATGAAAAGCTTTCATGCCCTTAGTTCATGGTTTTATTTATTTATTTTTAGAGATAGTGTCTTGTTCCGTTACCCAGGCTGGAGGGCAGTGATGTGATCAGAGCTCCCTGCAGCTTTAAACTCTTGGGCTCAATAGATTCTCACTCAGCCTCCCAAATACATGTAACGAGGATGACCGGGGTTGCCACCATGCCCAGCTCATTTGTTATTTATTTATTTTTTTAGAGATGGGGTCTTGCTATGCTGCCCAGACTGGTCTCAAATTCCTACCATCAAATAATCCTCCTGCCTTGACTTTCCAAAGTATTGGGATCACAGGCATGAGCCACTGTGCCTGGTTTAACTAACATAAATCCTATTTGTGCTGAACTGAAATTTTTTGAACTTCTCAGTGGCTCCTTTTTCAAGTACCCCAGAATCCCTAAATTACATACCTGTGATATTAGACAAAGCCAAAGAATCCATAGAATCCCGAACACTTTGCTCTGGTTTCAAGTCTGACAAACACTCCAGGGAATCTTCATACCACTGTGTTTGATCATGATTATATCCTGCGGCCCCATGGTCCAGATCCAATTCCTGGAGCCTTCTGCTGCTTGCAGGGCCTGGGTGGCTGCCATAAGCGGAATCGCCCAGTCCATCTTGTGACTGTGCCCAATACATATCAGATTGGTACTTTTTACTTGCAAGACTCTGGTTGTTTTGCTTTAACTCAGTCTTATTTTTTACCATGTTATCGGATATCCAGTGCTCACTGGCTCGAATATCCATCTCACTGGGCTGCTGCTGAAAGAGGCTTTTATCACCAAATTTGAGGAGGAGCTGTGTCATATAATCTTCATGCTCGGCCCATTCTTCAGGGTCTTCTGGGGTTTCATGCTCTACTCTGCCTTTCCAAAATTCTTCATTGACAAAACCCGCTCCTTGCCTGGAGAGACTCAGATCATCCAATTTCCGAGAAAGAGTGTCATCAGCATTGTCTGAAAGGCCAGGGAACTTGTAGTTCAGAGCAGGGGACAAGAGGAGAGACTGTCTGCACTGGTCCGCTGAGCGACTGCTTTTGCCCATTCGGACACTCCTCCTGGAGTCTCTTGACCGAGCTGACTGAAATGCAGAGTCGGAAGAATCAGAGGCGTGGACGTCTTCACCGAGGCTGCACGTTTTTGAGCAATAAATCTGACCTTGTTTGGGAAGGAAGGGGCATCCCAACAAAGAGGCTTTGCACTGGGCGCAAGAAAAGCAGGCCTCTGTGGCATGCCAGTGCTGCCCGTCGTAGGTCATCTGCGCGTGGTCAACACCTGTTTTCAAAAAGGACAGGATAACAGGTTAATGTCCAAAGCAAAGAAGGAACAGACAGGGAAAAGAGATCAAGACGCAGGGACGGGGAACTCTCGGGGGGATGAGACTGTACCTGGATGGGGGTGTGGGTTGTGCAGGTACATTTAATCCTCGGTGTTTGTGAATCTGCTACTTACTGAACTTTACCTGTAACCCCAAACATCAGTACTTGCGACACTTTCACGGTCATTCACAGATGTGCGGGGTGGTGAAAATCTGAACTGATCCACACGCTGCATTCCCAGCTAAGGTCAAAGTGATGCTCTGCCTTTTGTTTTTAGCTCTCGGAACTACAAACAAGTATCCTGTTCATGGTCTGTTGAGTACCATGATTTTTACATTTTTGTTGCTGATTCTGCTGCTTAAAAATGGCCCCCAAGTGTACTGCCCAAGTGCTATCTAGTGTACCTAAGTTCAGGAAGGTTGTGATATACTTTATAGAGGAAATACATGTATTAGATAAACTCCTCATCTTGAGTTATGATTTGGCTGCGAGTTCAATGTTAATGCACCGACAATACAGTCTACGTGCAGGAAGGTGGCTGAAAACTGAAACACACGTGAGATAAGAATATGGATTGATGGGCTGATGAAAATGTGACCAGAGCCGCTCAGGAACCTAACCCAGTCTGTCCCCGAGGAGCAGGAGCAGTGTCCACAGCAACTCTGCGGAGCACAACTACCGCAAAGACAAGAATGGACCAATATTCACTTATTAAAACTCACCAACTGAAACATTTGTGATCTGTACATTTCCCCCATATATAAATTATAACACAATTTAAAAAAAAAACAGAAAAAGAAAACAGCAAGACTAATGACCGTGTGACAGGGCAGATGGGCTGGCCATGGACTTACCAATATGTTCCCCACAGGTTTCACAGTACTCCGCATAGAGAGACTCAAAGCAGCCACAGCAGAAGGGGCGCCCGTCCTTCATGATGTACCTCTGTCCTCCTAGGACCGTTTCACACTCAAGGCAGCAGAAGTGCTTCATGTGCCAATGGCGACCCTCGGCTTCTGTGCACTCATCGGCAAAAATTATCTTCGAAAAGAAATACGGAGCCATTGAATCATTTTGAAAGCCAAGTAACCACGTGTTTTCCGGGCAATGCTCAGACACGGACTCTTCAACAAATAGATAGCTAACCTTGTTTCTTACAGCCACAAGTTTAAATCTAACTTGTTTAGCTATAAAACAAGAGCACACACTGTGTTGCAGCGCAGAAATGAAACAACTGCTTGCTGAAACTCTGAAAAAACGAAACATACCTTTACATTGGAAGTAATGCATTTGGTCTTATTTTTGCTACTTGGTAACACTTTGTTGGCAAAATCTGGCAAAGACCACGTTCACACTGAGATAATTTAGTGTTTCAATAGAGAGAAAACCCTCAAAATTTAGGACCATGAGGTCATTTTAGTTACAGCTACACCAACGCTGCGTGAACAGCACTTGTGTAGAGAATGCTTTGTCTGACCTGATGGCTAACTCCAGATTAAGGACTGTTATAATTTTTATATTTTTTTGTTTCAAAATAATGTTCAAATAGCACAGTGGTTCTCAACCTGTGGGTCGTGACCCCTTTGTAACAATGAAAATATATTGCGGCATTAGGAAGGTTGAGAACCACTGAAATAGCACATCACTGAAAAAACTCACAAAGTAACTAAGTAAAGACCAGAAGTATATTATTATAAATCGATGGAGACCAACAAGATACAATGCATAACTGCAATGAGGTATTTTAGATTATGCTTTGGAATTTAGCAGAAGAACTAGGAAAATTTACATAAAATCTAGTTTAACAGTATTACACCAATGTTAATTTCCTGGTTTTGGCATGCAAAACCATGGTTAAGTTAGATGTTAGCATCAGGGGAAGCTGGGAGAGGGTTTATAGCTCTGCAACTCTTCTGTAAGTCTAAAATTACTTTGAAATAAAAAGCTAAAGGAAAGAGAAAAATGTCATACCGCTATCCCATGTCCCATGTCCCCGGGACAACCACTATTAACTCTATAGTTGTGGCATGCCTTTTCTGAGTGTAAACAAATCTATATATTATATTGGGTTTTCCCCCTTAACAAAAATAAGATCTACATTAGAAGAGAAATAAACTCTTCTACAACCTGTTGTTTCCTCACAACCCATCACAGATTATTTATTGCCCTCTCTTTCTGAGCTACATATTACTCCATTGTGTGAATGTAAAAATATGCACAGAACCAAGTCCAGGAGATATTTCTGTTTTGCTCAGATGTGGACAGTGGAACATTGGCTTATGGTAAGCTTATTTTTCCTAGTGTGCAGGGATAATTTTTTTTTTTTTACCTCATCACATGCTGAGCACCGTGGTTTGAGCAGTTCCGCGTGGTGCCTGCCACAGTGAATTTTTCCATCCTGATAAAAATAGATGAGGTCGACCAGCAGCTCATTGCACGTGAAGCAGACAAAACAGGATGGGTGCCAGCACACGCCAGGGCCCGCGCGGGAGGCAAACACGGCGACTTCCCCTCCGTTTATCTTCAGCCCGCACTGGAGACAAAGGAGTTGGAATGGGAAAGGGTCAGGCTTTCTCGACAAGATGCTCAGGCTTTCCCACTTTATGATAAAACCCCAAATTTATTAGGAAAACTTGTATGTTTGTGTCCTCTGATTCAATAGATTGCTCCTTTATACCATTATCAATGGTGACTCAACACTGTATGGCGTATGTCTCAGATACCCTCCGGCACTAGCCTGCTTCTGAGGACGTGTATCCTCATCACAGGAAGGGTGGTTTTCCTGAGCCAGCCTCCTGCTGAATACATTTGCTACTTGGAGAACTGCAGTAAGGATCTGAATGTCTTCATTATGTGCCTGCGTCTTTAGACTATGAGGTGTATCCAGGCACCTCCCTCTAATGCCAGAATCCTGCCAAAGGCAGGATTTTACCCTATATTGCTGCTGCCATACACGGCAGAGTAGCCAGTTATGAATATCAATTGCTGTTTAACAAAAAGCTAGGCTGTCTGGCTTTTTCTTGTTTATTGGAGGTCTCAGGGCCCATACCATGCTACCCTGTCGCCTAGCCCTCTTCCCCACCCACATCCCCACTTCCAGCTGTGCTTCCTGGATGGGGCTACCTGCTCACACACGGCGTGCAGAACTGCTCTGGACAAAAGTTTGATCGTTCCTCTTCCAAGTGCTTCCTTCTTCCGTTGAGCACTAAACACCTGCAACTCTTTCTTCTCCTCTTCACTCAAAGACTGGCAATACCGAACCTTCTCGGAAAGGAAAACAAAGCACCATACTTGAGTGCACGGTCTTCTTTGCTGATCATGTTACTTTCACAGTTCAGACTTTCAGGTGAGACAGCAGGTTTAGCTAGCCTGCCTTGACATCCCCAATTTTAAAATGGCACCATAGCTAACTCTTGGAGCCTCTCTAGAAAAGGGAAAGGACTTTTGAAGAAACAGTCTATTTCTATTCTGTTTTCTTAATAGGAAACGTCTGCATGGGCACCATGGTACACGCCTTTAATCCTAGCACTCTGGGAGGCTGAGGTGGGTGGAGTGCTTGAGCTCAGGAGTTTGAGACCAGCCTGAGCAAGAGTGAGACCTGTCTCTACTAGAAATAAAAAAAAAACATGGGGTGTTGTGGTGGGCACTTGTAGTCCCAGCTATTCAGGAGGCTGAGATAAGAGGATCCCTTGAGCCCAAGAGTTTGAGGTTGCTGTGAGCTAAGACACTGGGCACGCTAGCCTGGGGCAACAAAGTGAGACTCAAAAAAAAAAAAGTAAACCCTTATCAGCAGAGACATTTAAAGCAAGTAACCCATTAACCTTTCTACAAAAGGTTTAAACTTGTTAATGGCCACTTTCCCTCTCCATTCTAGAGGCCCTCAATTCAATGTCAGGCCTCAACCACCAGAAAGCACTCAGGCACTGGCTCTAGAAGCAGGGACAGGGAAATCTGAGGAATCTGGGGGCTGCTGAGAATTGGTGGGTGGCTGCAAACACTATAAAAACCAACTTGTGTTAAGTTTATTGCACTGATGCCCCTTTCTCTCTTCTCGTAAAGAATGGAAAGCTGTATTTTCCGGCCAAATTTTAACTGAAGAAAGACAAAAGGGAGCCCTAGCCGGTAAGGAGCTGGGGTTTATGAGAGGCATCTCGATGCTCATCCTGTATGTTTTCTTTTTTAAATTAAGACCTTTTCCTGTTATTTTACCTCATTATCGTGGGGTGGCAACTGGTACAAAAGCTGTTTAATCCGATGTTTCTCCCCAGGGCTGTTAACGTAAGGGACCTTTTCCTCTGGCAGGCAAGCAAAGTAGAGCTGGATCTGCAGGGGAGAGCGGGGAGAGAACAGCATCAGCACACAGATGCGGAGCATCTTAGCTTGTTCCATCTTTCCAAGTTACCTTTCCCTAGGTACAGGGTTTGGCCTTGGACAGGAGCTGGCCTCTTGTAGCTAATGAGAAGACCAGCTGAGCTAACCCGCAGAGCTGCGGTACCGCAGATGACTCGCAACCAGCTGCTGTATTGCTCTTCAGGAATGTAATTTGTCGTGGCAATTAGGGGCATCATAAATTATGCACCATAAAATATGCACATGTAATGCTGCTATTCCTTAGCCGTCTTCCAAGGGTCAGCCAAGAGATCGGAGTCCGGCAAATGACCACACTGGCCGGGCGACGCTGCCCCAAACCGGCTGCTACACAGTAAATACATTTCTTGTGCTCTCGGAATTTTACACAAGACAAAGTCGCAGGTTGTTGTGTTCAACTTTGTAAACTCTCCCTTGTCAGGTTCTCTTGGAACATCAGCTTTCTTTGCTTCTCTGTGTGTGATTTCCTAACTCCCTGACGGAAAACGAGAGCAGCCATACGCAGATGTACTTTATTCACTTGGTAAGGAGAACTTAATTTGTGTTTGTGTCTACTTTGTTTTTAAAGGAATATTCCTTAACGGGTACTGGAAAGAGGATAAGGCTGTGATGGGAAGGAAGGACTGCAACTCAAAAAAGAAAGACAGGAGTTATTAATTTGGGGCTTACTTCAGTATCTTAGTACCTACCAACCTACTCATCCTGAGATGTCGGAAGGGGTTCGACCTAATAAGGACTTTGTCAAAATACTGCTTTCCTAGCTCTGGAACAGCACTCTATCCCCTCTCCATTGTATCAGCTCTAGAAACTTTTTGCAGCTGTAAGCACTTACTGAATACCAGCTCTATGTGTGCCAGGTACAGCGCAAGGCCACGGCTAAATAAAGGTGGTACCCTGTTCTCAAAGGAGTTGCCACCCTACAGGAGACAGAACCACAGCTTAGAAGCAAGCACACACCCAACAGTCATCTTTTATTTCAAATAAAACTTCTGCCCTCATAAGTGATCTTCCACAGATTCATCATTGTAAGGCTACTGGGAAAATACTAATAGGCCAAGAGAAATGTTCCCATCTTCCTTAAAAGAGCACCATCAACAAAGCACAAAGTTAACTCTTTTGTTTTTTCCAGTCCCCACTGTGTGGTGCAGATTCTTTTATAGGGAAAATTATCAAAGCAGTAAGGCTTCAATGGTTTCTGAGCGTTCTGCATCTCTCTTTCAAAGCAAAAGCATTGCCCAGAACTGAAATGGAAACTTTCCTCTTTCATTTTTGTTGTCAATGGAGCTTTAGAAAAATCTCTCCATCTCTCATAGGGGGACTCTTGCGAAGTCCGCACACGCCACACACATGTGGCTCGCCGGGTTTCACTCATAGAGGGAAAATGCGGTTACTATGGGGCTCTGGATCCATGCGGATGAAGAGACTGGGAAATGTCCACTGAGAAACTAAATGTGACCCTAAGGGGCAAATACCAAAGCCACACGAAGAGAAGTGAGGACCGAGGAGGGTGCTGTGCCAGCACCACAGAGAAACAGAACACACGGGCTGATGCGCTCGCACCTGCTCTGGCCTGAGGCCCGGGGGCACCCAGGCGTACTCCTCCAAGGCACAGCCGGAGTCGTCGTCCGACGTGGAGCTTCTCTGACACCCGAAGGCCAGTTTGCTCATTTTGGGCTCCATCTCCAAAGGCATACTAGTGAAGTTGAGAGCCTGGTGTCTCAGTCACAGGGCATCAAATAACGGCTGCTGTGGACACTAAGAAAAAACAAAGAAATTAAAAACCTGAATGCGTTTTTCTTACCCCCCAAGAGTGTTTACTGAATGCTGTCTACGCATAGCTGGGCCCAGAACGTTACTGGTGTCCCCCAGCCCCCGGGCTACTAAGACCTAACATCCAGGGTGATACAATTCAGAGATGACCAGCTGGGGAGTTCAGAAAATGCCACCCAAGCTGGTTTATTTCCTGTCACCTTTCAAAGGAGCCTCTCTAGGCAGGATTCATTAGAAAAGTTGTGAAGAATGTTGCTTTGTTGACTTTCTAACTTGCCCACAAGTGAAATCCCCGTGAAGTACTATGAACTGCAGGAAGACGAGGTGGGGACCGGCCACCTGCCTCGCCACTACTCCACACCACGAACACGGCTCCAGACCTCAGCGAGGGCCCCCATTTCCTCAGCAATTTTTCAACCAAGGCAGTGCCGCCTGCCGAGACGGGTCCACTGAGCCAAACTGCTTAGCTTTCAGATTCCTAATCATGTTTTGTAAGATACTAAACTTAGTTTACACAGTGAACAGAAATAACATAGTGAGATCCTTATATAGTACAGTCAATGCTCAAGCTCTTACTAAGAGCTCAAGTCAGCCAGACATTCACCAATGAGTTCCTTCAACAAACTGTAACTGAACACAACACTACGTTAAAATAAAATCCAGCCTGGCGACTATTAATGTTTAATTGTGTTACAGGCTGGCATTCATTGAAAAGCTAGGCGGTAGCTACCGTATGTGAAATGCAAAGTGAGACATAAATAAATCCTTCGCTGAATGAAAAGCTTCCTCCGATGAGGACTAGACAGGTGTCAGGACAACGTTCCCGTCTATTACCCGGGAGCTTTGTTACTACCACCTATGTTCTGTGCATCTTCCGATTGTTAAAACTCATCCCTTATCTCAAGAAACTAAGGAACGAAATGAAGAAAAGATAACTGACCTTTTCCAGAAGGAGCTTTATTACCTGCCCCCTTGCACCCCCACCCCCAAAAAAAAGATTTAAAGAAAGAAAATTAGAATCATCCCAGCCTAGTTGAGTTTGAGAAAATAAAGACTTAGAGAAGTTAAGTGATGAGCCCAAGGTTAACACAGATAAAAGCTGGAGTCTAGTCTCACACTGACACATCAGACCTCCAAAACATCTGCCAAATGATGCTGTTCATCACCACTAATCATCCATCTCAGGAAGGATCTGTAGGAAAAAGTTATCACTTGCTAAAACAAGTGAGAAAGATAGTGAAAACCCAAAGACTTTCAGACTGAAACTAAGTCATTTTTCAGCAACTGTCTCCATGCAGCTCTAAATGCTATACTTTTATAGTGTCAGAAAATGTTACCTATTAAGACCTATGACTATTAAAACTTAGGGTTTTTCTTTTTTTTCTCTCTCTGTTTTATTAGACAGAGTCTCCCTCTGTTGCCCTGGATATAGTGCTATGGCGTCATAGCTCACAGCAACCTCAAATTCTTGGGCTCAAGCCTCCCGAGGAGCTGGGACTACTGGTACCCATCACAACGCCCAGCTGTTTTTTTCTACTTTTAGTAGAGATGGGGTTTTCACTCTTGTTCAGGCTGGTCTTGAATCTTGAGCTCAAATGATTCACCTGTCTCAGCTTTCCAAAGTGCTAGGATTACAGGTGTAAGCCACTGTGCCCAGACTCTAAAACTTAGATTTTTTCTTTTCTAAATCAAAAGACACTTAAAAAAATTAAATTTGGCTTGGCACCTGTAAGCAGCTAGAGCACCAGACATATACACGGGAGCTGGCAGGTTCGAATCCAGCCCGGTCCTGCCAAACAACCATGACGAATGAAGCCAAAAAAATGGCCAGGTGTTGTGGCGGGTGTCTGTGGTCCCAGCTACTTGGGAGGCTGAGGCAAGAGATTCACTTAAGCCTAAGCATTTAAGGTTGCTGTAAGCTGTGATGCCGCTGTGATGCCATGGCAGTCTACCAAGGGCGACATAATGAAACTCTGTCTCAAAAAAAAAAAAAAAGAAAAAAATTAAATTTGTACAACTTCACAGATGAAGACCAAGCACCCCTGGCTGCAGTCTTTACTACAGTAGGTGCAATGCCACACAGTAGATATTATTCCAACTAATAAATTTAACTTTCATTCACCCTGAACAAAAAGTAAAGGAGACCTGATTTTCTACACCACTGTCAGGAGGTTCTGACCTTTTAAACAAGTCATCATTTCACACAGGTGCAATCCATTCATGTCTTAGGGAAGGCTTTCTAAACACAGGCGCATTCCTCAGACCCTTCAATAAAAAAGGATGTGTTAATGAAAGTCAGAAAATCTCTCGGCTCTGGTTTTTCCCTTTTGTTTTAAAGAAACAACTTCAACATGTCAAAGGAGGAGACTAAAGGTTAGTAATTTAATTAGTAACCAAACACACACAAACCCCACCAGAAGAACAGGTGCCTTCAATGCAATTCAATCTGAATCATGAAATAGGAACTTTTCTCCCTTGCCACATCTACCTGAGGAGGGGACACGCTAAGGTATCTGCTCTGCACTCTGAGAGAGCATAAATATTAAATAGAACCTAAAAATTAAATGTCACTGTACTATCAAACAAGAGAAAACACCACAAATGAAGACCCACCATGGGTTATCCACATTCGCAGGAAGATGCAGATTGCCAAGGATAGGAATTAGCTGTAACAGCCGCACTCCTTAACTGGGCTGTTGTGAGAAATGTACAGTAAATTACTGTCCTAATCCAGGTAAATCAACGCAATGCCGCCGCCCCTCCGCCAAATCACCCGGAGGAGCCACTGCGTCTCACACCTGCACCTCCCACAAGGTCCATTCCAGCCTTTCCACAACCTGTGATGAGGACCCACTGTCATTGATGGATGATGTAAAGAGTACAACTGAAGGACTGTGACAAAAATCATTTTCATCATAGGCATGGCTTCCTGCTTAACGGATAAGGCAACTGAGCCCCAGAGCCATCTGCTTCAAGGTGTGTTTTCCAAGGTCAGTGAGTTAGCAAGGATGGCCCTTAGGACTATCTGTAGTGGGAAACCTACACCCCTCCTGAGGACGGGAACTGACTGAGCCTATTTCCTTTTCTTTGGCGAACTAGTTACGTTACTGCACTGCAGGCACACAAAATGGCACAACTGGGTAGGGGACAGACCACTTTATCACAAGCCATTTTAGGGAGAATGTATAGTTGAAAAGGACTACAAAAATTCACTGGCTTCGAGAGCTGTTGGTTCAGAGACTATCTACTGGAGAAAGCCTTTCTTTTTCCTGTACATCAGAGAATAATTACTTTAAGCGACAAAACACTGCTGGAGAATACTTAGAAGATTTAAAAAAAAAAAAAAAAGAGAGACAAAACATTGCATCTATTAGCAAGTTCTCAGACTGGACCAAAAACAAACATTAACAAAACAAGTTACAAACTGTGACTTCCACTTGGACCAGACTGTCACTACGTCACCACTTTTTCTTTCCTTGTTAACAGTAAACTTGAATTTGGACTTTTCTTTTTGTAAGATTGTTCACATTTGCCAGCAGTTCCTGAGAGTCTATTAAGTGTATCAGCTGGGTGAGAGCTGTGGCTGCTGAACCCTGATGGTTCTTGTGCTTGTAAAATGTTACAATAAAAATTACAAATATGCTAATCTCAGGAATACCTTTTCTGCAGGCATTTGCATTACTATATGGTATTTACTAAGTACCATCTAGTATGGTAAATAAGTAGTATTTATAGTAGTAAATGAGTATGGTATTTATAAGCCATTGCTTATGCTTTGAGTCATGACATCTGAATGTGGCTGTATATGGTCTGCTAAAATACCATCTTTTAGGCCAAGCCTATAAGTATGGACAAATCGGATTTAATAGAAAGTCTATTAAAGTTGGCATGGTGACTCATACCTGTAATCCTAGCACTCTAGGAGGCTCAGGTGGGTGGACTACTTGAGCTCAAAGAGTTCAAGACCAGCCTCAGCAAGAATGAGACCCTGTCCCTAAAAAAATAGCCAGGCGTTGTGGTGGGCACCTACAGTCCCAGCGATATAGGAGGCTGAGGCAAGAGGATCACTTGAGCTCAAGAGTTTGAGGTTGCTGAGAACTATGACGCCACAGCACTCTACCCAGGGTGACAAAGTGAGACTGTCTCAAAAAAAAGTCTAGTCAAAGTTCATTTTCAGGTGTTGTCTTTTAAGGTTGATGATGTGAAATGGGCAGAAATCAGGTTTACAAAATAGGCTGAAAGTTATAATGGAAATAGAACCATTCAAAGCTGTGGTTGTGGTGGAGAGTAACATTTTGCTGTCATACCCTTTTGTCCTTTTGCAGAACCACCCATAGCCCTGCCCTGAGCCCTGCACATTTTTTTTTTTTGGTGTATTTTTATTTTGATGTAATTTTAAACTTTAGAAAGGTTGCGAAAGTAGTAAAAGGAACTTGTATGTCCTTTATCCAGATTCATCAACTGTTTACATTTTGCTGTCTGCTCTATCATCTTTCCCCCTCTCCACCCCCCCCAAGACACATGCACACACACGCACTCCGTGGGAGGATCCATCTGAGAGTGTGATTTTTTTAATAATCTTACCTACCTATAGTTAAATTAAACATGGTATCTTTTTAAAGCAACATTTATTTAAAAACAATGTGCAAGGCATTACTTTAGACGCTGGAGATAAATAAACTTAAAAGCCAGAACAACTCAAACCATTAGTATGCTGTGATATTCAAAGGTAAGCTGATTGTCTTGGTCTTGAAATGCTATAATAAACTTCATCACCAATGAATGACAATTATGCATTAACCAATCCTGGGCTGGGTTTGGAAATAAAATCGGGAGGAGTCCCACTTTTCCAACACCTCTTTACAATTCTGAAGGTAAATAAGTCTCAGAATATTAGAGAAAAGAACCCATTTTTAGGGATCTGGGTTTGCTCAGGTTCCAAATAGAGTCTGACCATTACGGAACCGTGCAGAAGGGAGCAAAGCCTTTTTATGGCTAACATCACCATCACAGATGGCACTGAGGTCAAGTACAGAGAGAAGATATCTCAATTTAATTCCAGCAGGCCATGAGTTCTTTGCAGACGCTATTTTGAAGACTAAAAGCCAACTGTCAGAGTCAAGTAGAGAAACAAATGACAAAAGGAAGAAAAGGGCACGGACACAGGGAGGTGAGCAAGAAACCCAAGGCTGGGTGGCGAGAGCCGGCCACCTTTTCCTGAGGAGGGTTATCATGGAGGCATTCCGTGCAAACTGTGCAACAGAAAATGGAACAGTTTCATTCCCCTTCATTGTCCTTTCCCTCCTCTCTTCCTTCAAAATAGTTTAAGAGCGACACCATCTAAAGACTCCAAGACAAACAGCTAGCAGATGTCTGACTTCTCAATCATCATATAATTGTCAAGGAGACATCTGACCCCACAGAGAAGAGCAATACTCAGGGAATGGAATCTGGGGCTCTCAGCATTCAGTAAACTCTGTCCCGAAGTCTTCAGACCTTTAACAACTCACAAACATCTTGGGAGCTGATCCTTTGAAAACAGCAAACATATTCCTTCCAATGAGGGTCAAGAATGCAAAGGAGTTTTAAATCAGAAAAGAATTATATAAACACAAAGAATTAAAGTTATAACCATAATATGCCAGTTGGGACTGCTGCTTCCACTGTGACTAGATACATCCTCTCAAGCTAACCAGTGATATATATGGAACAGTATGTTAGTACAAATGTTGATACCTGGATTTCGTCTCCTTTTTGAATTTGGGAGGGCTGTAGCTTCCTGAAGGACAATTTTGCCAAATGAACCAGTGCCCACATAAAAACCCCAACTCTACACACACAAGGCACACACATACAGACAGCATGTGTGACGGTCAGCAGAGCCTGGCAGGGTCCTTCCAGTTGCCACAGGCAGAGCAACAACTGAGCACACTTAGTATCTGCTTGGCTGTGAGGGGGGCATTCACTCCCCAGCAGAGTACAGCCCCATTCAGCCAACACAGTGATATGATGAGGGCTCCTCAGGGAATCTCCTTTCTAAATTCATTCACTCATTCTTATATTTAAAGGCCATTACTGCATGATTCTGGAGCATAGCTAACAGAAGGCAATGACATTTATTCCATTAAAAGCCAGAACTTCAAAAGGATGCACTCGCTTTTCTAAGAATGCTTCCAAATTCCACTATACATCTCCTTGGGTTATTGAATGGTGGTGTGTGTGTAAAGTGTATGTGAGTGAGCCTCTGGCTGATATTTGTTTTCAGGAGAAAGCAGGTTGGCTTCACTCAGGACTCAAGCAAGAGCAGTTCTAATCCTGCCACCCAGCAGAGTGGAATATGCGGGTAGGTTAGGGCTGCCTAATAATGTGGAGCTGTTGTCTGGAACCAGAAGGCCTCTGCCCTGTAAATTCATAATAACTGGCAAACTTTCAGTAGGCTTTTTCCTTCCCTGCTCTCATTTTAATTTCTGCTCTTCCTCTCTCTCATTAAGTTACCCTTCCTTTGCGCCCACAACCAACACCCTCCAAACCTTTTAAAATTTATTGCCCCCAATATTCTGTACATTAGGTAACTCCCCTTTGAAAAAGGTAATCTAAAAATATATAAAGTAATTATGCTATGGACAATGGTTTCAGCATTCCTTCTATAAGCACAGTAATTACTGGCAAAATAAGATAGCCTAGAGTGTGTGAAGGTGGTATTCAAACTGAAAAGCAGCTTTATTATTTTTTATGCTATTTCAGTTATTTGGGATCATTTCATTTTCTACTAGGTGGGATGCTGCATCCAGGATAGCTCAGGTTTATTATTCCAGTTGACCTTGACATATACATAAATGAACCCTTACTATTTAAAGAGCTTAATGACTCAGCAACAGTATAGGAAGGTCCAGAGGCAGTGAAGAGTGGACAGTTTTTCCAGAAGACAGATTCTTCCAAAGAAGCTACTGTAGATGGCAATGGTATCTGAATCATATTTTTCAGAATTATAGATGGCAGGGAGAAGAACTTAGACTTAACACAAGAGGCACAGGAGTGCAGTCTACCACAGATACTCCTGGTCTTAGAGAAGATTAATGTGGTAGTGATACTCAGGAAAAAGGGGCCTGGGAGTGGCCAACTGGCCCACTGTCCTTACGAAAGCCTACACATGGTGGCCTGAGGAGGAAAAGTGGAAGGAACTAATAGGAAATGGGGAAACAGGGTCAAAGATAGTTTTGAGTAACAAGTGATTGAAAGATGACGTACCGATACATAAATACCATCAGGCAACGGAGAAGGGAGAGAGGATTTGAGGGAGCTCAGGAGGAGTTCAATCAGTTGGAGCTATACATCAGTTCTAGTATGAGTCTTATTACTCATAATTTTCTTGGGCCAAGTCACCAAATTGAATAGAATGTGAAGTCTAAGGATATATCCCTAATTACAAATACTTTTCCCAGTGACAGTCTATGCTAGTTCCTATGTGAAGACTCCTCCCACGGCATTGTAGGATCCTTCCTGGAAAAGGTATTTCTTTTGTGAATATGCCCAAGGAAGTTAGAGATCCTTTGATCCCCAAAATCCAGAACAGATACTGATTTGCAAAGTCAGATAGGCTAACATTCCCTAGGTGGCCCCTGCTGCTAAGCGCCATCCTGTTGGCCACAAACTGTTTAACAACTTCTTTGTTAAACTGCTTGTTAACAAGGCCTGAATGCACAGAAGAGGGAGATCACAGGTTCCCCATTCAGAAGCTACTCTCATTCTTCCCAGCTAGCTATGCAGGTGAATTTACAACTGCAGGCTCAGAAACGCGCAACACTTCCACTCTTTTCAAAATAAAAACATACAACCCTGTGGATATACACATTTCCAAACTCATGAGGTCCTTAACTTAAAACTGAAATAAAATGAGAGGTATCAAAACTATTACACTCAAGATCTGAACTTTCCAGTAAAGAGATACTGAACTGTAATCTCATTAGAGTTTTCACACACCCAAAGAGCATTCAATGCCTGGTATCTGCTACAGATAAACTCACTGCCAAGAGAGCCCAATTCAATGTCACTTATCTGAAAAATAAAAGTATAATGATGGTATCTATTGGAAGATATTGCTTATGAAACACGCCTTTACTAAATGTACTTCATGCCAGCAAATCATGGCATTAGGCCATATGCCCTTTGGTATTTTCCAGGTAAACCTTTATCGGACTTGCACATTTTCAGACAGCTGAATATGTACCACCCAATGGCCAAAAAATTATCCATTTTTCCAAGAGGAAGCACAGAACTCTTTCAGAGCATTCTAATTTCATGCACAAATACATTCCACGACAGTAAGACAGACTGTTTAACAAAAGGAGGAAACATGATGACAAAGCACAGTCCTTTGCCAGAGCGACGCTTTTGGGGTCAGGTTATTTGGCTGTAAACTGGTTATCTAAGAAAGACAAACTCCCAACGTGCACGCCGCGGCGAGGTGCCCTCACTTGGCACTCTTCTAATCAGCTCATTATTTTCCATACGGGGGATGCGGATATGGTCTCAAAATCGTGTTCCCGTCAGTCTCCTATTGATTTTTTGACTTTCTACTTTCAACGGCGGCCCAAGGAAACGGCAGCCAGACTTGACTCCAATGTACACACAGACTCGGGTTTCACCCCGTCACCTGTTGGCTCCTGAACAACACTCCTCTTTGTGAAACTTACAGCACTCTTTGGAAACAAGTTTCCAGAGAAAACACTTCAAGAAAGTGTTTGAGAAGTCACAAGACTCGAGTTGTAAAAACAAATTCCACACACAGACTGGTTTATGCGGACACAGATTAAAGCGAAAACCCGAGCTTCTCAAAATGGGGCCGCAGGAGAGCAGGAGGGAAGGATGTCCCCCTACTTCGCCCACTCTGGATAGGGGTGCGAGTGAAGGAGGTCGGGGTAGGGATCTTCTGGGTGAGCCAGTCCTGCGGCAGCAGGAGGGGCGCCCCGGGTCCTCAGCGTCCCCAGCGCCCCAAGTCCTGCCGGAGCGGCGGCGGCGGCGTCTCGGGCCGCGAGAGGGCGCCCCGGCCGCGGGCTGGACCCAGTCGCTGCCCGGTCCGCGTCGCGGCCTCGGAGAGCCGGAGGCCGGACTCAGGACCAGCGGCAGGGAGCGAGCCCCTCCTCGGCGCCGCCGCGAAGCCCCTCGCGAGCAGTCCCCTTGTCTCCGAGGACAGTCGCCCTCAACCCCCCTGACCCACCTCCGTTAGAAAGCCTCTCAGCGCAGCGTCCCCTCCACGCCAGAGCGCGCGCCCTGCTCTGGACCGCGACACCGAGCGCCCGCGGGTCCCCACGTCTGTCCGTGCACGTCTTCCCGCAGGCGCGCACCGACGCGCGCACCCGACGCCCTCCAGCCTTAGCCCCGCCGCCGGCCGCCGTCTGGCCCCGAAACCCCGACGGCAGCTCGGCACCCGCGACCGCGAGCAGGGGCCGAGCGCGGCCTTCGCCCTCCTGCGCCTGCCGTGAAGTCCCCGGCGCGCGCTCGCCGCCCACCCGCTCTGCGGCCGACCGAGGCTGGCAGCCCTGCGCGGGCGCGGGCTGACTCCCCAAGGAGGAGCGGGCTGGGTGCCCTCCGGTCACCCTCGCCCACCCATTTCCGGAGGAGACCCCAGTGGGGCGGGGGCCGAGGGGCGGTACAGAGGGCGCCGGGTCCCTCTAAGTCGCAGCGGGCCGCGCCCCCGGGCCGCGTCGCTGCGCCGGCCCCGCCCGGCGGCCGAGGGGCGCCCCCGCCCCCAGTGACGCACTTTACCCCCGGCCGATCCCGGTCGGGTCCCCGCTCAGTGCGACGCCGGGACTCTCACCCGCAGCTCCCTAACCGGCCGTGGGGGGCCCGACTAAAGGTCCTCCAGCTCCGCAGAGACCACCCCGCGCCCCCGCTGGCGTGGCGGACTCTGCTGCTCCGGGTCTGAGTCGCCTGGTCCAGGCCACCGCATTCCCCACGCCCTAGCTCGGAGTCTCTTCCCGATCCTCCTCTACGGAGAGAAAAAAACCAGTCTCCGCTCTGCGCCAGGAGCCCGCCTGGGGCTGGCGATCTTCAAAAGTAATCAGAGCCCGCAGTAAAAAAAAGTAACCATTTCGCTTCCTGCCTCTCCCACCCCCGGCCGCGGGCGGCGGGCCGGTCTCTCGGCCGGCGATCCCAGCCCGGCCCGGCGCTCCGCTCCAGTCCGCTGGAGGCGCCTGCCCAGCCACATCTCGCCGCCACCGGCTTTCCAGGAACTGTCACTGCTGACCGTGCCCCTGGCAGCTTTCCACGAGGTCCCGCGAGCACTGTTCCTCGAAAAGTTACCCATCCACTTGGCCAGCCTCGCGGATGCAGTACCTACCTGCGTCCGTCCGCTCCATTCCCAGGAGCCTGGAGACTGAGGCCTCTAGGATGCAAATACCCTAGGACGCTTATGTAAACATCCCCCTCCAGCAGGTGCACGCGCGGGCCAAAAAATGCCGGGAGAATAAAAAAGGCCACCTTTTAAAGAAATCATCTCCACTCTGCCCATAACAATGATGTCAGCAAATGGCGCATTTAGCGGAGTTCTCACTTGCAAGGGCTCGTTAACATATGAATCCTTCTCTTAGGACTTTGCATTTCGCAGTGATTTCTACAGCAGAGAGCAGGAAATTAATTTTAATCAGCAAATAACAGCAAAAGGAGCCAGGTCAACCGAAGTACTTAAACAGTGAGTTGTTTTGTTTTGTTTGTTTTTTACAGATAGGTTAAGTGAATATCATTATTCAAGCCCTAGAAATTACCCTCTACTGAAAGCTAATCTTGTTTCTGAGCTATTTGTAAGAGACACTAAAGAAGGGCAGCCTGGTTTCACTTGACTGTGGAAAAGATCAAAAGCAAAAACAGGACCTCAAGACAAGCCCAGAAAGAAATAATAGAGCAGTACAAATTTTAGTTTCTACAGTAGTTTCCTGATCGCAAGGTATTAGAATGCCAAGAGAAAGGAGGAAAAATGTAGTATTTAAGAGCTTCCTTAGTCTATGAAATGTCAGTAAAAACAAAACAATTTTAAGTGGTTTTCAGATTCTTTGTCATTCTACCTTTCTTTTTTTTTTATTAGAAAATAATCCTGTGCCATCAGGATTCCTTGGGAGTGATTTGCAGCCTATATGTTTCTACAGTTTACAACCGAACAATAGCTCATTCATTGTAACTGTGGCTTTAAAATATGCAAACAAGTTTCCATAAGTAGATCAGTCAAATCTTACAAATAATTCTGTGGCCAAATTCTGTTATCTCTACTGTAAGGCATGGCAGCTCAAAAGAAGAGTTTTTTTTAATTGCCTTTTTAATGTGGCAGAGACAAAAAAGTTAATGGCTCTGCTGGTAAGACTAGTTTGGAAACAGTGATTCAGACACCACAATTTGTAATTCATATAGCTCTATTGGCCAAATGGATTCCAGTTTAGAAGATGATTCCCCAAAAGTTCTATGGTAGAACTCTTCTGGCCTTAGGGATTTGCGGGAAGACTTCAAAGGTTACCACTTTCCTCTGGGGATCTGTAAAATTAACCACAAATACCTAGGTCAGACTTCCTTTTTCCTACTTCATTCTGTTTGGGCTTCCTCAGGGGAAGACCTCAACTCACAGTTATCTATAGGACAAATGTGCAATGAATTATTGATTTACATCAAACCCTACACGATCATATCAGTATGATAAAAGTATCAGCAGGTGAATGCCTTAAGTCAGGAAGACCCTTTGTGGAGATGCTTTTAAGTGAGAACTACACAAAATACTCCCAACTACAAACCATAGCAACCCTTACCATTTTAAATGTCAACCATCCTAAACATTCCTTCCTCTAAGGCAGTTACTTGTGAATTCAGGTTTGTTATATTTTCAACAGGTACCATCTGCCTTATTGCCTCTTGTGTTTTTAGTGATAAAACAGTTTGGAGACAGTTTTAAGTTTTCTACTAAAGTTCAATCTGAATGGAACAGACTTTAGTCTGGTCTGAAAGGCATTGTTATTGTCAAGGGTGAAGTTATGCAGAATGGAGTGCAAGGCCCCCAGCCAGCATCCTTTTGTTTCAGCCAGGCAGAATATTCAATGCTTGAATATCACACCAAAGGGGGAGCTGAGAAAGGAAGCCCCAAAATTCACAGGGCTTGGTTCCTTGGCTTAATCCTGGTCTCTGCTCTGCTGGTTAATTCCGCAGCGAGGTGTTAAGCCCCCAACCAAAAACATCACCCCTCCCTCCATTTTTAATATTCACCTGCCTAGCCCTTAGTATTGCCTGACATTTACATCTGTTTATTCATCAGTTTGTGTCTTTCTCCTCCGGTGGAAGGTGAAGGTTTGGGGAGCTGACAGATACATTCTCTAAAATGATGCCTGGCACACAGCAGACAAGTTCAATTAACAGGGGTTAAGTGAATGAATGATTCTTAGCTCTTATTCTTCTCAGGCCCTCAGAGGTGAACCATACCTGTACGAGTTAATTCCATTTCTAATCTACAGCAGGCTAAACTACAGTGTCCTAAGAAAGGGGTCTTTAATACAAAATCAGAAATATGCCAAGGGCAGAGAAAAAAAAGATGTAGCATTTTGTTCATCAAATGCCAACCAGTATAGTGGGTCTGCTAGACAGAGATAAAGTACATAATATAAACCCAACCTTGCCACCAACCTTTGGTTCTCCTGAGTTTCGCATATAGTAACCTTGAGGTTTTTTTCTGCTCCTTGCCTCCATTTGCAGAGTGACCTTTTTAGTTTTAAGGGTAAGAGTTGCTCTTGGTCGCAAACATTTGGATGGATTTGTAACTACTCTAAATGCCAGCAGTCTAGGAAGAGTGTATTTGTAGATGTCTTTAAGTTTCTTAATAGAAAAGAGAGATCAAGAGCTCTAACAGTCATTGGTTTGTTATCTGAAAGATTGAGGTTTGTTACAAAATGAGAGCTCACTTAAATTTGAAGGCAGTTGGTAAATGTAATATTAAGTAGGGCAATAGTTTTAGTCTTCGATAAGAGCATATTCTAGGACCGCTGTTTGATTATTATGACAGTAGGTTGTCCTGACGATGGACAGAGAGGTAACTTTTGACACACACACGCACACAATTGTAGAGTTGATAAAAAAAAATCTATGAGATCTTACCTCTTGTCTATATGAAGAAACTGATATACGGAGGAATAATTTTAATAATTCTTCACATTTGTTTCCAAATTTATTACCACTGAAAGTTTATGCAAAATACTCTACTTTGTCAATTTCAAACCATTTCTGTTGTATCTCTGATTAATCAGTATGCCCAAGTGGGTCACTGAACATTTGCAAATTCTAGTTACCATGAGGTGGGTCTATAGCATCTCTAGGGAAGGGCCTCAAGGGAAATACCAAGCTTTTCCTAGGGTTAACAGCATTATAGAGTTTTATAATAGGTTGCAGTTTCTCTAGGTCTCCAATTACTTTCTTTTCCTTTTGATTATATTTAAAGCAATGTGATTAGAGAGCACTGGTCTTTAACATTTTCTACACCCAATCCCTCTTTAGATTTACTGCTGCAATCCTCCCAGCTATCCCCAGCTATCCCCCCCTCCCCCTCCCCAACCTCCTTTGTGAGGAAGGTAAATCCTCCCTTCAAAGTTCCCTGATGTATTGGGTTTGGAGTTGGGACACTTAAATGTTTATTCTCTGTCAACTACTAGCTCCCTGACATTGGCATATAAATCACTGCTCTAAGGTGTTAGTTTTTTCTGTCTTTAAAATCCCCATAGTTGTGGTTGGCTCAATGTTTAGAATTTTGGAGGAAGGAACCTAATCCCCTTTTCAACCAAAATAAAAATCTCAATATAGAAACACATGAAAGTGACACTGCTCTGTTGAAGCTCTGGATTGGCTTCCCCCCACTCTCCTCCCACAATTCCCTGTCCTCATGTTTCTCTGGGATAGCCTTCATCTCAAACTGGATGCGCCCAGGAGCTCTACCAGCTTTAATATTTTCTGAGTCTTTTCCAAACTTAACAGCTGGTTATGACACTAATACCATATAGTTGTTTACAGCTGTGCTGTCTTGTAGCTACAGTCCAAGCTGAGTTGGGAGAATACAGGATCACTCATCTGACTTTGCTCAGGGATGTAAACCTGTAGCCATCTTTGCCCATTCTTCATTACTGAGAACCCACCAAGGTTGTTAAGTAATTAAGATTAGCTTTTCCAGCCTGAGCAAGAGCAAGACACTGTCTCTACAAAAAAATAGAAAAATCAGCTGAGTGTGGTGCTTGTCTGTAGTCCTAGCTACTTGGGAGGCTGAGACAGGAGGATCACTTGAGCCCAGAAGTTTGAGGTTGCTGTGAGCTATAATGACACCACTGAGTTCCAGCCTAGGCACTACAGTGAGACCCTGTCTCACTAAAAGAAAAAAAAAAGATTAAATCTTCTAAGTAATATTGAGAGAGTTGTACCATAGAAAGACATCCAACATATACAGGGTGGCCATAAAGTCCATGTGCAACTACTTAAATTGCACACAAATTTTATGGCCATCCAGTATTATTAAGTTGCAAAACCCAATATATAGTATGATCATATTGTTAATAATTTATGAACTAGAATATACATTGCCAAATTATTTAGAGACTATAACCATTAATATGGTTTCTAAAGGAGGACAGGTTATAAAAACTATTATTTAAAAATTATATTCATAAAATAGACAGCACCCATGTCTTGGTAGGGTGCCGGTCACATACGCCAAGGCTGGTAGGTTGAACCCAGCCCAGGCCAGCTAAAACAACAATGACATTGCAACAAAAAAACAACCGGTCATTGTGGCAGGTGCCTGTAGTCCCAACTACTTGGGAGGATGAGGCATGAGAATCGCTTAAGCCCAAGAGCTTAAGGTTGCTGTGAGCTGTGATGCCATAGCACTCATAGCACAGCTTGAGACTCTGTCTCAAAAAATAAAATAAAATATATTCATAAAATAAAATGCTTTTCATACTTTCACGTTTATAAAACTTTTCTCTTTATAATGTTCATATAAAATTTCTACAGTTTAAGAAAATGGATTACAGTATTAATATAAAGAAAAGTTTGAAAGCAGAAATTAACATTCCCAATTTAAATATTAGTTGGTATGAGAAGATAAGTGAATAAATAATTCCTCTCCCTGTTCTCTTTCTTCCAGTCATAGACTTCAAGAGTGGAATCTCTGCTGCCATTATTTACAACACTTTGAGAAGGAGGGTGTCACCAGTCTCATATTTCCATGCAGCCAGACATACAGGGGCAGGGCCTGATGGCTCATGTAGCCATCTACAGATTCACTGACAGATTCCTTGGTTGAGTTGAAGCATGATTTGTTGAAGGCACCACAGTTAGACCTAGACTCTCCCCTTGACTTAAGGACTTGCCCTTCTACACTTCATATTCTATTTATGTATCTTGATTTATTACCCCCCCCCCAAAGAAAGAAAGACAGGGAAAAATACACAAAATAAGTTGGGAAAATAAATCATTAGTCTAACATTCTGAACTATATTAACTAACAAACTGTGATATATAATTATTATACTATAGTTGACGTGTGGTTAAATTCTAATATAGAAATAAGAGGAAATGTTGATAAATCAGCTCTGTTTAGAAGGTGAGGATCAAGAAATTGTGAAGGTGAGATGACATTTGAGTTAGGTTTGTAAAGACTAAAAGTAGTGGGCGGCGCCTGTGGCTCAGTGAGTAGGGAGCTGGCCCCATATACCAAGGGTGGCGAGTTCAAACCCGACCCCAGCCAAACTGCAACAGAAAAATAGTTGGGCGTTGTGGCAGGTGCCTGTAGTCCCAGCTACTCCGGAGGCTGAGGCAAAAGAATTGCCTAAGCCCAAGAGCTGGAGGTTGCTGTGAGCTGTGACGCAACAGCATTCTACTGAGGGCAACAAACTAAAAAAAAAAAAAAAAAGATTAAAAGTAGTTGATCAAGGTAATGAATGGAGTGGGGCTGAGGCAGGGAACAGGGCCTAGTCCAGGCTGAGCTAATCAAAGTTTGAGGGTCAAAAAGACTGGCCCACAGGAGGGAGGGGCTAAAGACTGTGCCCCAAGATAGGCAGTCTCAGGCTGAGAATGTCTGCATGAGTCATCACAAGGGCACCAAATTGTTCTAGGGGTATTGGGGAGCCACAGAAGCTTAAATAGAGAAGAGTGATATGATCATAGCTATGCCCTAATTAGAGGGAGGGTGGAGAGAACAGTACAGGGACACCAGATGATTAGACCTAGATTAGATGCGGCCCCAATGGTCAAGTGCAGAGAAGACTAAGACAGTGTGTCTAAGGGCGTGATTTCCAAGGGTGGACCTGTGGCTGCCCAGTATGTATAGTGCTGGTGGGGAAAGAGGGGGAGGCAGTTGAGGCCCAGACATTTCTAAATGAGTCAGCATTCTCATGGCTTGCTTGAAAGGTAACCAACAGGTTAGCTGTGATGAGCTGTAATTTGGAACTGCAATTTTTTTTTACTGCCCATGGGAAACAAATTCAAGGTAACCTGAAGGATTTACATTTCTAAGCTCAAGCTTTATCTTCCTGTTGATATTTACCTTTCAATAGTGTTTATACACTCCGGGGTTAAGAAGCCTAGGGTCCATCATTGTGAAAGAAATAGATACACGATTTTCAGATTGGGATATATATATACATATATATATATAAACACACACACACATATATATTTTGAGACACAGTCTCACTTGTTTACCCTCTGTAGAGTACTGTTACATCACAGCTCACAGCAACTTCAAACTCTTGGGCTTAAGCAATTTTCTTGCCTTAGCCACCCCAGTAGCTGGGACTACAGACGCCTGCCACAACACCTGGCTATTTTTAGAGATGGGGTCTCGCTCTGGCTCAGGCTGGTCTCGACCTCCTGAGCTCCAGCAATCTACCCTCCTCGGCTGGAATATAATCTAATGCAGAACTACTCAATGAATTCCTACTACAGAGATCCAAATGGCATTGGAAAGTTAGTACATTAAGCAGAGGTCTACAATCTTGCAGTTAGTGTTTTATTCAAAACATCTAAATAGGCCCAGCTCGGTGGCTCACGCCTGTAATCCTAGCACTCTGGGAGGATAAAGCGGGTAGATTGCTTGAGCTCACGAGTTTAAGACCAGCTGAACAAAAGCAAGACCTCCATCTCTACTAAAAAATAGAAAAACTGAGGCAAGAGGATTGCTTGGGTTCAATCCTTGAGTTGGAGGGTGCTGCGAGCTATGACACTGTACAGCATTCTACCCAGGGTGACAGCTTGAGACTGTCTTAAAAAAACCACAATCTTAATAACAGATATTTCTCCATCTTTTTTTTAACTTAAAAAATGTGAGTTTTTGGTTTTTGTTTTTTTTTTTTTGAGAGAGTCTCATTTTGTCACCCTCAGTAGAGTGCCATAACTCACAGCAACCTCAAACTCTTGGGCTCACTTGATTCTCGTGCCTCAGCCTCCAGAATAGCTGGGACTTCAGGCGCCCACCACAATGCCCAGCTAGTTTTAAAAGATGGGATCTTGCTCTTGCTTGGGCTGGTCTCAAACTAGTGAGTTTAGGCAATTCATTCACCTCGGCCTCCCAGAGTGCTAGGATTACAGGCTTGAGCCACCACTCCCAGCCTTTAAAACATGATTTTTTTTAAAGAAGACAGGGTCTCCCTAGGTTGCCCGGGCTGATGTGCTTGATCCCACTCCTGATTGCACAGGAGCTTTGCCCTGCTCTGTTTCTGACTGGGGCTGGTTTACTCTCCTTTAGAAAGCCTGCAATGTTCTACCTTAATTTTTTAAATCATAGCATGTTTGCTGCTTTACTTTATGAGTTACCTAGTCAAAACTCTTTTGCTCATCGTGTATTTTCTTTTGATTCTTAAACTCTCTATCACAAGGGGGAATCTGAGCATGCCAGCCTTCAACTCTGTTACCGCGTGCTGTCACTAGCCAAGGTGCTCCTGAGAGAGGTGTCAGAGAAGAAGGATTTCAAGAAGTAGGAAGCCTCTTGTCAAAAAGAAAAAGGTCAGCAAAACTTTCCGTAACGTCTCTTTATCTTATCTGAGATCCCAAGACCCTTTTTGCGACGTGGGAGTTTAAAGGAGGTGATTTTGCAGTGGAGACCGGTTTACAAGCTTCAATTAGATAGTACCAGGGGCAGGGTCTGAAATTAAAATTGTTCTACTGGTCTTGAATCACTCATAGCTCTAGACAAGTTACTGTTTCTTGATTCGCATTAAATATTTCTTCCTTTCCCTTCCCTTCCTTCTTTCTTTCTTTCTTGTGATTATAGGCATGCATACCATCCTGGCTAATTTTCTATTTTTAGTGGAAACAATGGTCTTGAACTCCTGACCTCAAGCAATCCTCCTGCCTTGGTCTCCCAGAGTGCCTGTTTTCTTTCCTCTATCAGAAATTCTATTAAATGGAATGGTGTGGTTCTCTTCCTGTATATGCAACTTTTTAATAACCGTATTATTTCACCCAGAAATGAAGCAATGATTGTCAGTCTTGCCCCCTAACAAGCAGCTTCTTCATAGTAGTCATCTGCAGAGAAACTATACCCAGCTTTTCCTTTGAAAGTCCTCATTCCCTTCTTTTTTCTGCACCAGCCACTTTCACCCTGAGCCTGGGGATTGTGTTTTATCTCAGACTAACCTAACTTTTTCTTGTTGCTGTTGAGATAGGGTCTCACTCTCTTGCCCTGGCCCAGAGTACACAGGCTTCATCATAGCTTAATGACAATATTTTGGCTTTGCTGACCAAATACGACTCTTTTTTTTTTTTAATGATTTTTTTTTTTTTTTTTGTAGAGATAAGAGTCTCACTTTGTGGCCCTTGATAGAGTGCCATGGCATCACACAGTTCACAGCAACCTCCAACTCCTGGGCCTAAGCGATTCTCTTGCCTCAGCCTCCCGTGTAGCTGGGACTGCAGGTTTGCCTGCCACAATGCCCAGCTATTTTTTGGTGGCAGTTCAGCTGGGGCCAGGTTTGAACCCACCACCGTCGGTGTATGGGGCCAGCGCCCTACTCACTGAGCCACAAGCGCCGCCTCCCAAATACGACTCTTTTAGCACCAAAGAGTTGTACAGCTCAAAGGCAAAAATATAGGGGCACCTCACCCCCAACCCTGGGCATCCTTGGACAAATGAGACCCTGAGCATTTTGAAGCAGCTCATTGTACTGTTTTAATTTCTATAGATATAAAATTGTTTTATTGTCCAAATGCAACAAAACTGGCCTGTATGTGAAGATCTTTCCATAATAGCCACTCTGTTGCCAGTTAGTCATTACCAGTATCAGTGTGTACTAAGCTCTTACTCAAAGGATCTCACTCTCCTATGGGCTCAGCAGCTCAGCCATCACCTTCAATTTAAGACAGATTACACTGAACAAAGGGCAGACCCCAAGAATGGGTTAGTTCATAGTTTGTGAGTTTGTGCATAACCCATTCTACTGACTGCATCTCACATGACGGCCTAAAGGCAAATGGCACTGGAGTAATACAGCCATTAATACACGTGCCAGACTAAACTGATTACAGCTCAACTCATGGGACCATAATGTGTTACTTATTCATCTATTTACTTATTTATTTTTGAAACAGAGTCTCACTCTATTGCCCTGGGTAGAGTGCCATAGCATCATCATAGCTCACAGCAACCTCAAACTCTTGGGCTCAAGAGATCCTCCTGCCTCAGTTTCCTGGGTAGGTGGGACTACAGGTGACCACCACAACACCCAGCTAAGTTTTCTATTTTTAGTAGAGAAAGGATCTCACTCTTGCTCAAGCTGGTCTTGAACTTCCGAGTTTAAGCAATCTGCTGGCCTCAGCCCCTAAAGTGCAAGCATTATAGGAGTAAGCCATGTACCTGGCCTTTTTATTTATTTTTGCTAAGGTCTTTCGGTTCAATTGCAGCAAATGAAAAAAAAGGGGAACCAAATTAATGATCTATCTGGCAGCATTTCTCAACAACTTTACTGACATGTCCTCAACAAAAACATATTGCAGTTGAGCTTGAGTAAAAGACGATGATTAGAAGTCATATCCTATGGGCTTGTAGGGACAATCTATGTCCTATTGAAGTTCAAACACTTTTTTTACTTGACACAGCTTCTTTTCTTCCTTTCTTTCTTTTTTTTATTTTTGAGACAGAGCCTTATTTTCTCACCCTTGGTAGAATGTTGTGGGGTCATAGCTCATAGCAACCTCAAATCTTGGGCTCAAGTGATCCTCTTGCCTCATACTGCCAAGTAGCTGGGACTGCACATGCCCACCATAGCACCCAGCTATATTTTAGAGATGGGGTGTCACTCTTGCCCAGGCTGGTGGTCTCAAACTCAGAGACCAATCATCAGGCAATCATCCACCTCGGCTTCCCAGAATGCTGGGATCACAGACAGGAGCCACTGTGCTGGCCCTTTGACACAACTTCTAATTCCAGTTTAAGATTTCTGCTTACAAGCTCGGTGCCCATAGCACAGTGGTTATGGTATCAGCCACATACATTGAGGGTGGCGAGTTCAAACCCAGCCCAGGCCAGCTAAAAAAAAAACAACAATGACAACAGCAATAAAAAATAGCCAGGTGTTGTGATGGGCACTTGTAGTCCCAGCTACTTGGGAGGCTGAGGCAAGAGAATAGCTTAAGCCCAAGAGTTTGAGGTTGCTGTGAGCTATGATGCTACAGCACTCTACAGAGGGTGACATAGTGAGACTCTCTCAAAAAAAAAAAAAAGATTGCTGCTTACATAATAGATCAGACCATGTTCCCATTGTCGACCACTTCTGAAGTTTTTAGCTTCTCTTTCAGTAGATTCTAACAAGATTCCAGGAATCTCTGAAATGTTGCTACCTATTGGAAAAGAGTGTTTTGGAAGTAGGAGCAATTTAGTAAAGACTAAAAGTATTATTTACTAAGTACTATCATGACATCATGTTTTTCATATCTGAAGAGTCAAAAGATTGAAAGAATCCAGTGATATGGACAGACAACCTCCTCAAGTGGAGTCACCACTCAAAAAATAAAAGAGCAGGGCCAATCCCTACACAAGCCACACTTACCATCACCTTCCTGCCTTTGCAAAAACCTTGAAAATGACTTTCCCCAACATGCAACTGATTCCTAAAATTATCTTTCATGAAAGGTTGTTTTTCTTTTAATAGTGTCAAGGCAAATTAAACTCTACTACAGAAAAATGCTTGTCATTCTGATTCTCATGTCTAATTAAGAGAGTTCTCAGGGAGAGTAAATATGATGATCACACACATAAATATTTGGGATACTTGAAAGCCTATCATAGGAATATCTAGGCATCAGATGCATTATTTGGACTGCGAATTTTCCGTGTGCCATGAGGAAAATATTCACTGTCATCATCAACACTGCTAGAAGAAATTAGTAGAAAATGAGCTGCAGCCTCTGCCATGCTACCCGTAGATGCCTGCCAACAGGTGTGACAACTATGACCCTCCCTGAGTGATTCCTGGTGGAAGTTTTTGGAGTAGGGAGGAACTGACAGCTAATTTACAAAATGGAAAAAAAAATTTTACAAATTGGCCTGGGAATGAATGGGCATTTGTACATATATTTTTTTCTTAGATGGTTTTACGGTCTAGATCTTAAAGGAGTAACACAGCGGCTACTTCACTGCGGTCCTTAGTAGGTATGATTTTTAAAACACTATTTGCTTCTCTGCTCCTTTATGCTTCCAACTACCAAGAACCCACATTTTAGACTGGAAAGTCTTTTTGGGGCCGATGGGGAAAAGAGCCGAGTCTCAGATGTCTTTTTTTTCTCTCTTGCTTTCCTTCCCTGGAAGGTTTTTCTTTATGGAGCTTTCCGTTTTAGGTTTCCAGAACCTCCTAATGCAAAACAGGCTAAGAAGAGCAGGGAATGTAACCAGCCACATGTTGCTTTGCTTTCCTTTTCTTGAGGAGGAAAAGTCCAGCTTACAAGAAGAGTGTGCAAACTTAGCAGTTAAACTGAAATTAAAGATGTTTTAAAGTTTCTTAACCCGAGTCATGGCCATCTTGTAATATTTCAAAATATAAACGGGAACACATGATCTCGATAAACTTTGATTCTACATAAAAGCAGACAGAAGATGTTTGAGCCCATGGATAATAGTTTACTAAATGAATTCTGACTTGTGGGGCAATCTGAATATTTTCACCTAGGCCAAAGACAAGAGACACAAGAAGAAATTAATTTTAAGCATTTCATGGTGAAATCAACACTGGTCCATTCTGAGCCCTGCCTGGATTAACAATCTCTCTCTGAGCTCCCACTGACTTGCATAAATTATTCAAAAATTTTATGGCTCAATTCAGCTGTCAAAGAGAAAAAGCCTTTGACAACACTTCACACCTGTTACTTATCTAGTGAAGTCCTGGGCTTAGTTGCTTCCACCTGGGATGAGCATGTCCAGACTTCCCTCATACTCATTTTGCATAAGGGGATAGTCTTTGGAGTGCTGGGTAGTAAAGAAATTAAGGCACACTGAATTCTCCGGAATTTTCCTAAAATAGATTATCTACAACATGGATCTTAACTGAAATAACCAGGGAGAAAAGAGCACAGACCTTACAGACCATCACAAGAGAAGGCCTATTTGACCTCTTCCCACTAACACACAGGACAGACAGTTAAGTGAGAGCTGACTTCCCTATCTGCTCCAAGGCAAGCACGAAAGTAACGGAGATTATGAAGTTGATTTTTCTTCTGGGATCTTCTAGTCGTAGAAGAGTGAAGGCATGAAATCAATTCACGTGAGGCTATTCCCAGCCACTGTGGTAGTTTGCAGCTCTGGGAATCCGCCCTCCATTTACCTTCCCCTTCTTTACACCCTCTCAACTCATTTAACAAAGGGATGAATGCTGTGTCAGGCTTGAGGTTCCTACAACCTCCAAAAATTCCTCCTGGTGGCTCTTCCATCATGAATCTTCCTATAATTCAAAAGGGGGAGGGGTTCTGGTTATTTAATATATAACAAAAGGAATTCTTTTTTTTTTTTTTTGAGATAGAGCCTTAAGCTATCCCCCTGGGTAGAGTGCTATAACATCACAGCTCACAGCAACCTCCAACTCCTGGGCTCAAGCGAGTCTCCTGCCTCAGCCTCCCAAGTAACTGGGACCACAGGCACCCGCCACAACGCCTGGCTATTTTTTTGGTTGTAGCCATCATTGTTGTTTGACGGGCCTGGGCTGGATTTGAACCTGCCACCTTAGGTGTATGTGGCTGACACCTTAGCCACTTGAGCCACAGGCACTGAGCCAACAAAAGGAATTCTTAGGGAAAAAAGTCTTGAAGGCTGGGCTCGGTGGCTCACACCTACATGCCTGTATGAGGTGGATACATTGTCTGAACTCACAGGTTTGAGACCAGCCTGAGCCAGAGCAAGACCTTGTCTCTAAAAATAGCTGGGGGTTGTGGCAAGCAACTGTAGTGCCAGCTACTTGGGAGGCTGAAGCAAGAGAATCACTTAAGCCCAAGAGTATGTGGTTGTTGTGAGTTGTGATGTCATAGCACTCTACTGAGGACAACAAAGAGAGACACTGTCTCAAAAAAAAAAAAAAAAAAAAGAGGCTTGAGACAAATTGCTAGTTTAAATTCTAGCCCTAAATTCTAGGTCTGTGAGTTAAGTGCAGTGGCTCACAACTATAATCCTAGCACTCTGGGAGGCTGAGGCTGGAGGATTCAAGACCAGCCTAAGCAAGAAAGAGACACCCCCTCTGTCTGTATTAAAAATGCAAAAACTGGCTCAGCACCTGTAGCTCAGTGGTTAGGGCACTAGCCACATACACCAGGGCAGGAGGGTTCGAATCTGGCCCGGGCCTGCTAAACGACAATGACAACTACAACAAAAAAATAGCTGGGCGTTGTGGTGGGCACCTGTAGTTTGAGGTTTCTTTGAGCTGTGATGCCACAGCACTCTACCGAGGGCTACACAGTGAGACTCCGTCTCAAAAAAAAGGAAAAATCAGCTGGGTATTGTGCTGGGTGCCTATAGTCCCAGCCACCTGGGAGGCTGAGGCAGGAGGATTGCTTAAACCTAGGAGTTTGAGGTTGCTTTGAGCTCGGCTGATACCATGGCACTCTAGCCTGGGCAAGAGTGAGACTCTGTCTCAAAACAACAACACTACCAAAAAATCTAAATCTACCAAAAAACAGAATCAAAAACTCACTTCCTCAAAAAAATCATATGTGGATTTTAGAAGTTCTAAATAATAAATGACACTGGAATATCCACTCTGTGGATGGTTTCAAAATAGAGAAGAAATGAGATGTGAAGAAAAGCGGGTTCTGAGGAAAAGTCTGTATCATAAACTACAAGGACACCTAACAAGCAGGGGATGTTAAAAGTTGAATGCAGATTTCTAAAACCAGCCAGAGAAAAAAGCTCAGTGGTGCCACTCCTGGAAACAAGTCCTGGGCATGGTGCCAGGAAAGGAAACCTCTTGTTCAGGGAAATTTGGTGGGCAGAATCAAGCGACATTAAGGACAGTATTCTAACTGGGGATTAAAGGGTATCTGCCTCCAAAACACCTGAAAGGCTGAAAATCTGCATGGAACTAGGGTCATTCTGGAACTGCCCCTACTAATGGGCTACTTCCCAGGCATCCACACATGGCAGGTACAATACATCAACAGTTGATGTAAATTGAGCTTTGCTAAAAATGCTTAATGAGACTTGTATTATTTAGGACTCTGTGGTTGTAAGTAACAGAAACCAAACTAACTTAGGGGGCAAGGCGGAGGGAGCAATAACTTAATGGATACAGAGGTGTCTCAGACTAACACAAGGGCAGGAACGCCACTGAGCTTCAGAAAATGACTGCAGCTTAGAAACGGAAAACCTTCTGAAATAGTCAAGGCAGCCTTCTCTCTCCACTCCTGCCTTTGCTTATTTCTGGTTAACATTTTATTTTTCTCTTCTTGCAGACAGGACTTTATAGCTCCTCAGTTTATGAGTTCAAAACATGGCCACTTCTCAGTTTTGGGGTTAGAATCCAATATGATGCAAAGGGCCCCCCACCCCTTGATGATGTATCCACGTGGATAGAAGGATTTGGATTTGTGTGTGTGTTCTGTAAGCTGGAGGCCAGTAATTCAGTGAAGGTGGACTTGTTTTGTCCCGTGCAGATGTTCCAAAAATGTCTATTAAGTGGATTAAAAATTCTATTTGTAGAATGAGGCAAAAGGGCTTGCATCTTCCTGGAAATTAGGTTATATTTATTAGTGGTGCCCAAATACCAATTGATGCTCAGCTGGCTGGCAATATAAGAATCACTTGGGAAGCTGCTTAAACTATACATAAGCCTTGACCATACCCTTTTTTTTTTTTTTTTTAAAGAGACAGAGTCTCACTTTATCACCCTTGGTAGAGTGCCATAATGTCACAACTCACAGCAACCTCAAACTCCTGGGCTTAGGCGATTCCCTTGCCTCAGACTCCCCAGTAGCTGGGACTACAGGCACCCACCACAACGCCCAGCTATTTTTTTGTTGCAGTTTGGCTGGAGCTGGGTTCAAACTCACCACTCTAGGTTTGTGGGGCAAGCGCCCTACCCACTGAACCACAAGCGTCACCCCACCTTGACCGTATCCTTATAGATTTTGATTTCGTAATTCTGCGTTATGACCCAGACATTTGTATTTCATGGAATCTCCATAGATAACTGCAATTTGTAACTGGGTTTAGGCGCCACTGTTCTGCCACCATACACGTTGGTTACCAGCTTTTCCAAGAAAGTGGTAAATTTGTAGAAGAAGAACAAAGAGTTCCTTCAAGTTTCCACGCTGTTGTTGGTTAATGCAAAATTTTACCTGGACACCCCATCACTATTGCTTAAGAAGTGCCCGTGTTGATAAGTGAATCTTGGCAGTTTTTCATGAAACTCTGAAAGGATGAGCATGATTTCTGGGATGATTTCTCATGTAGTTCAAGATGTCTTGATTCTCAAGTGAAAGTTCACTTCTATTCATGACAGTATTTGACAGGGCAATACTGTTCTTTTGGCATGGCATGTGGTACTACTTTGGATCCCCCAAACCTTTGGAAACTATAGTTCCTCAGAAATGTTTGGGAGGGGGTTTAAAAATCAAAGCCATTTCATTATTGAAAATCTAAACCCACTATTTGGGGGGCACAAAATGCTTCACTTTCATTATGCACAGTTTCTGCAATTTCAACACATTTCTTACGCATAAGCTCCATTTTCACAAAGTTTTGGAGGTGTATCCTGGTTCCCTGGGTGTCAATTAACCACCTTCCTGCTGGGTAGCCCTGTGGAAGCTGGAAGGCTATGGGGCAGCTGCTGTCTCCCTGAGTGCTGAGTGTTCATTAGTGTCCCAGCACAGGGACACATAGAAGGCAAATCCCATGTCCTTTGCGGGACGGAGGATATTCACCAAAAATACCAAGCAGAGCAAATTGTGTAGACAAAGCAGAAACACACAACCCTTTCAGACAAAATCTAGGAAGGGGTTTCAACCCTTTGGAACAGAACACACTCTAATTCACTGGGACACCAGTGACTTGACAGAGGACAGAGAACGTTCCTCCTGTCCCACCAGGGTATTTGCCTGGAGGTGACCACTGACAAATAATTCGATCTGTTTACAACTGTATCTCTTGCTCTTTTTCTGTCATAGTATTCTTCCTTTCTTCTCTTTTATATTTTTAGCTCTGTATTTGTTTTTATTTACCTTCCTTTACCCTTTGGTGCTATTTAAGTTCATCTAAAGACTAGTGTTTTAGCTGGGTGCTAGCGATCAGTGGTTAGTGCACCATCCCTGCACACCGGGGGTGGCAGCTTCAAACTGCTTCTGGGCCTGGTTTTAAATATATATATGCATATATATGTGTGTGTATATATATATATATATGCCGGGTGCAGGGGCTCATGCCTGCAATCCTAGCACTCTGGCAGGCGGAGGTGGGTAGATTGCTTGAGCTTAGAAGTTCAAGACCAGCCTGAGCCAGAGCAAAACTCCTATCTCTAAAAATAGCTGGGTGTTGTGGTAGGCACCTGTAGTCCCAGCTACTTGGGGCTGAGATAAGAGAATCACTTGAGTCCAAGAGTTTGAGGTTGCTGTGAGCTATGACACCACAGCACTCTACTCAGGGCAAGAAAGTGAGACTCTGCCTCAAATCAGTAAATAAAAGCCTTTTTACTAGTTCTTTCATAGAGAAGTTTGAGACATCTTTCTTCCAGATGTTTCCATGTTATCAGAATAGCTTTTATGTATTTTTTTTATTTCAGATTAGTATGAGGGCATGAACAATTAGGTTACAATATTTGTGTCTGTTAGATAAGGTCCCTGTGATAGTGGTGTCCCTCACTCAGGAGCTGAGCCATATGCCCTTACACTGTGCCATGAGGTGAGAGCACCCCAAGCCCCTCCCTTTTCCCCTCTCCTCCCACCTGCCTCTCCCCTCCCCCCAACTTGAATTAAATTATTTTTCCTTTCTTATTGTACTAGTTCTATAGCTTTTCTCTTGCTCAGTCTTTGGATGTGTTTTATTGCATGGAAGAATTTTTCTCAAGCCATTATTACCATATTCCTGTGAGGAAGAATTCTGCTGGGGAAACTAATCTCCCCATCACACTAACAGTGGAGCTTACACTGTGCTGGGTGGGTGGCAGGGCCCGACGATGCTACTGACATTCGTGAAGCCAAAGCATCTGTGCGGATTTACAGCAGAGAAACAGATGACTGGGGCCAGTCACGGGACAGACTAGACATGAAGCTTATCCCCAGCTTCAATCGTAGTATTGACAATATTAATTTTTCCTCATTAGCCAGAGACCAAGGTAAGCACCTATCTGAGGACGCACAGTTGGGTAAGATTTCAACTCCTGTTCCTGTGCGATTTATATCAGGATATAAAATGCAAGGATGTCAATCTCATTTGAATCAATCTGTCAATTTGTCACGTTGGGGTTTTATAAACATTAACCGTATAAACAGGCCAGAGTGAAAAATATATTTTAATGGTGATTGAGATACGGGTTTTATATTTTGAAAAACTCATGCAAAGGTAACAACAATACTTCTTTCATAATGGTGATAACAGAAAATGAAAAGTTTGGGGAATGTAGCTCTGGGAAAGAGGGAGGGAACAGGAAAAGAAGGGGGTGGAAGGTTGGGCCTGGACTAAATGCTTTTTAATAAAGGGTCCTCCATGCTCACACTGCTTAAGGTCACTATGAAATTTATTATATGGTAATAATCTTAGCACAACACACTTTCCTAGTAGAATATCCTATGCCATTACCTTCAACTTTATTGGCTTAAAATTCAAATAGGCCTGCACATTATGTGTAACATAATTCCCACAAATGAGCTACTGTTGGGGGGGAAAGGCGAGTGGTAATAAATCTGTAAATCCCTGCTGCAGTTCTCAGGATCTCCTTTATTGGTCTGGGCTCAACCATTTTATACCCTGGCATATAATTAGAAATGTAAAATTCATCAATGTGCCTCATTGATACAGAATTGTTTCATAAATAGCTTGATTCTTTAGAGCAGCGGTTCTCAACCTGGGGGTCGCAACCCCTTTTAACTGTATTAAAGGCTCGCGGCATTAGGAAGGTTGAGGACCACTGCTTTAGAGGTTAAAAAGATAAGGAGACAAATTTGCTTTAGGTTGAACGCAGAGAAAATGTCTTGAAATCGCCTGGCTTCGAACACGGGTGGGCAGAGAAGTACCAGATGCTCTGGGAAGGAAGAGGAGGCTGTTTGTTTTCGGGGTCCTTAGAGGGTGTGGGGCCCTATTCTGATTCTGGGGGAGAGGGAGAGCAGGGTTTGTAATTGTACTTCTGTTTCCACCACCAACTGGCTGGAAGTTCTTTATCATATGCAGCTCGGGTTCTCTTCTTACCACTAAATGGTAGATGATCTCTAAGCCCTTTTGTTCTTTGTGCGGTTTTGTCTCCCTGGGTAGAGTGCCTGGTGTCATAGTTCACAGCAACCTCAAACTCTTGGGCTTCAGCAGTCCCCTTGCCTCAGCCTTCTGAGTAGCTGGGACTACAGGCTGTGGCCACAACACCTGGCTAGTTTTTCTTTTCTTTTCTTTTTTTTTTTTGAGACAGAACCTCAAGCTATACCCCTGAGTAGAGTGCTGTGGCATCACAGCTTACAGCAATCTCCAACTCCTGGGCTCAAGAGAGTCTCCTGCCTCTGCCTCCCAAGTAGCTGGGACCAACGCCTGGTTATTTTTTGGTTACAGCCATCATTGTTGTTTTGGCAGGCCAGGGCTGGATTCAAACCCGCCACCTTAGGCTGGCGCCTTAGCCACTTGAGCCACAGGGGCCGAGCCTAGTTTTTCTATTTTTAGAGACTGGGTCTCACTCTTGCTCAGGCTGGTCTCCAACTCCTGAGCTCAAGCAATCCACCCACCTCGACCTCCCTCAGTGCTGGGATTACAGGTGTGAGCCACCTGGCCAGCTGTAAGCCCTTTTGTCTGTTAAACCCTATAATTCTCAATTTCTTCAGAAAACCTAGAAATGGAGGTCAGTTGTGTATAAATAGGGACCAGTTTAAATGACAAGGCTGTTTTGAGTGAAGTAGAAACAGCCCAGAGTCTCCCCTTTGAGAAAGAAGGTGCCCCAG
>CAUYQV010020633.1:0-14321 GCA_963574575.1 Galagoides demidoff | reverse complement strand
TAAAGATATGTTCAGATTTAATTAGTGATGTTTACCTTTTCACAAAGGTAGTCAATTGCCATCCCAAAGCCTATTGAAGATTGGTTTTATATTAAGATTTATATAACTGATAATGTGAATATATTTAAATACTGGAGAAATCCCCTTACTGTCTCAGAACCAAGCAAGACTCACTGATGTTTCAATTGGTATTTGTTAGCCTGTTAAAGGTGAGGGCTGGAGAGAAGATAGCAATATTTGCTTTGTACTTTTGATCTTTATTATGCCAATCTAATGTCCCTGGGTCTACTAAAATGCTGCCTTTTATTTATTGAAAGGCATTTTAGTGTGGTTTATGTGTAATGTCAAATAAAGAATATTTAACATTTCTCTTTATTTTATAGACAATCTATAAGGCCATGCTTTTAAAAGTCAATATATCAAGAAATGGCAAATTAAACTTGAATTATTTACTACCTAAGTCAGGCTGAGTTATAATTTGGGATTGTCTTTCAACAACTCTTTAGAAACACATAAAACTATATAACAACTGTATGTGTGTGATTGGTAATGGTGCTTTTGCCAACTCATTACGTGGATTAAAATAGGAGAGATATACACAAATTTTAAAATTATGTGTGATCATAACATAATTAAAAACAAAAATCATAGGTCACAATTTTTTGACTGCCTGGTTTAACAACTAATAACAAAATTTGTACAGTAGTCCTCAATACTGTGTGGTAATTTACCAGTCATGGTACTACATTGTGTTTACTTAATCCTCTAGGACACTTTAAATCAGAATAACACTTGACTAATTCACACTTAACTAGTTTTTTCCGCTAGCATGAGAAGTGCAGCATTTATGCCAGGCATGGATAGAATACTTCTAGTCATAGCTTTGTGATGTGTAACACCGTGTAATTACACACTACATCATTTTGTGCACAGTCTGTACCATACGTGTTTAAATACTGCACTTGATCTTAGCCAAAAGGCCAAGAAGTGATGCCATACACATTTAGAGTAGTCCTTGGGAATTTTGTGGAGATGATGAGCCTGAACTAAGCCATAAAGAATGGCCAGGGAAATAAAGGAGAGAGCCATGGCTTTGTGGGATAGTAAGGAGATTGGGAAGAGGGGCCTCATTCCTGATTTCAAAAGTAATAAGAATAATTAAATGAGCCTTTAATGTCTGGCAAATATCTTTTAACATGTGAGTCTTATTTTCGTTCATAGAGAAATGTGAGGAAGCAAAGTCTAGAAACAAACTATTTTTTTGTCCCAGCTACTTGGGAGGCGGAGGCAGGAGATTCACTTGAGCCCAGGAGTTGGAGGTTGCTATGAGCTGTGATGCCATTGCACTCTACCCAGGTGGATAGCTTGAGGCTCCGTCTCAAAAAAAAAAAAAGAAAGAAAGAAAAATCCTAGAAACAAACAATTTTTGCTAAAATTCAGATTTTTGAAGTCTTGCCTGAGATAAAAAAAAAATACATCTGGAAATCCTTCAAAGTTTTTAGCCTTTGAAAGTCCTTGTGACAGGAAATGGTGACTGCATTAAGTTAGCGGGATTCAGAGACAGTGGAGCAGCTAGCTTATAAGAGACAATTCTGGACTAATTGGGAAAATACGAAAACTAGCGAGTTGATTTCCAATTTTTTGCATCCTGGGAGTGATGCAAAATATGAGCATTGCATTGAGATGGCTACAGAAATTAGGCCTAGTCTTGGACCTTTCATTTTGGTTAGTTTACAAATTGAGAAACTTAATTTTATCATTAGCACAGAGGTGATAAAGCTCTGGTGACTTAGCCATCATCAATCAAGCTGACCGATGCTGGTTAATTCACATACAAGGAAGATAATCTTTCTTGAGAGCCTAAATTGATTATACAGGGTGTCCATAAAGTTCAGGATTACAGACATGAGCCATAGTGCTCAGCCTCAATTTTTTTTTTCTTTTACAAGTTTAAAAAAAGTGTTCTCATTTCTGTGCTTCCTATATCAACTAAGGCCTGTGTTGGCACAGAAAAGCAACTGTCTTATTCTAGGCCAGTTATGCTCAAATAAGTCCCTGTGGGGATTATGATGTGAGTGTTCTATAATTGAAAAGAAGGGACATTCCTGGCGGTAAGTGGTCTATACCCTTAGAAATAAAGAAATTGAGACAAAAACACTAACACTGTAACCCACATGTCTTCATTCATAGTGCTGCACTGTGAGTGATTTGGTTAGTGGTATCAAAAGTGAAAGTCAGATACAAGGTTTAAGTTCTTCCAAGTGTCACCTATACTTTGGATTTTGTCTACAGCAGCACTGTCCAATACAGCTGTCTGTGATGATGGATTTCTTCTAGACCAGTGGTGGTCACTAACCACATATGGCTGTTGAGCCTGTGAAATATGGCTGTGGTAGAACTAAATTTATTTTTAACTTAAATTTACATAACTGCAAATGGCTGGTGGCTACTGTATTGACACCATGGATCTAGGACTAGAATTCAGTGGTTTGTAACACCCTTAAACTCTATTAATCTAGAATTCTTACAAGTACAGTATAATGTCCTTCAGAACACTGATTCCAATTCCTACTTCTAAATTTGATGGACTCCATAATTTTTTTTACATGTTTTACATATTCTAATCATAAGTTGACAAGTTTATTCTGGATAGGAGGCATTCTGGTAGTAGCCAGGGATGTACCTTTCTGTCATCTTTTTTCCTGTACTTTTCTCTAATTTATTCATAGATATTATACGTACTTGCATTTTCACTGTAATAACTGAAGATGGTTGTGAATTACAAAGGGTGTGGTCGAATTCACATGGCTATCTAGGAATAAAGGCCAGGGAGTGGCCTTCCACAGTTGACTAGTCTCAGGCTGTTCCATGGTCAAACTCAGGCAAGAATAAAATACAGTCAATTTTTTGGAAATGTAGATTACTCATTTCCAGTGATGGGCTCGGGCTCTCCATTTTATCAGAGTATCTTGAAAGCTAAGTAGGATGTTGCCAAGCATGGAACACTGGTAAGGTTTACACCTAACAGCATACAAGCACACCTCTACAGTGACCAGAAAGTTTGTGTCCCATATAATTTTTTTTTTTTTTTTAATTTGAGACAGAATCTAACTTTGTTTCCCTTGGCAGAGTATTGTGGCATTATAGCTCATAGCAACCTCAAACTCTTGGGCTCAAGTGATCCTCTTGCTTCCGCCTCCCAAGTAGCTGGGACAACAGGCACCCACTACACTGCTCGGCTATTTTTAGAGATGAAGTCTCACTCTGGCTCAGGCTGGTCTGGAACCTATGAGTTCAGGCAGTCTACCTGCCTCTGCCTCCTAGAGTGCTAGGATTACAGGCCTGAGCCACCATGCCCAGCCTGCAGATAAATTTCTTCTAGACCAGCAGTTCTCAACTTGTGGGTTGCAACCCCTTTGAGGGTCGAACAACCCTTTAACAGGAGTCGCCTATGACCATCCTGCATATCAAATATTTAAATTATGATTCATAACAGTAACAAAATTACAGTTATGGAGTAGCAACAAAAATAATTTTATGGTTGGGGGTCACCACACCATAAGGAACTGTATTAAAGGGTTGCAGCTTTAGAAAGGTTGAAAACCACTGTTCTTAGATAGTGCTGGGGTACTTATTGAATTCCTTTTGCTGCATTTTTGTGTCAAGACTGACCATTATTTTGGCGTTCACGTGCTTAGAGTAGAATACAGTATATTAGATTTTCATTTAGTGACAGTTGGATTGCAGGTTATCTTAGTTGGAAGTTTGGGGTATCTGAAAATTGGTCATACCTTCAGGCCATCTCTTGTTTCACTCAGAAAACTAAGTAGACTTACTGTGTTTATTCATTAATGAGTAAATGTCCAGGTTGTTAGAAGGAACTTCATTGGCAATCTATCATCAATGAATAAAATACAACTTTCCAAACAAAAATACACAGAGGAGATGGCCAGTGTGTGGTGGTTGATAAACTACTCAGAGTTCTTAGAAAAGGCCTGGGGAAGATGGCCGGAGATGACTAATTTCACTGCTAGAACTTTGACAAAATATTTCTATTAATCACGTGAGTGAGGTCTCTGGATGTTGGGAATGGAAGAGATCTTAAGAGTTCTTACAGGCTCAGAAGTTAGGGCACCGGCCACATATACTGGGCCAGCTAAACAGTGACAACTGCAACAAAAAATAGCCGGGCGTTGTGGTGGGCGCCTGTAGTCCCACGTACTCGAGAGGCTGAGGCAAGAGAATTGCTTGAGCCCAAGGGTTTGAGGTTGCTGTGAGCTATGACGCTACGGCACTCTACCCAGGGTGCCAGAGTGGGACCCTGTCTTAAAAACAAAAACAAAATAAAAATAGCCTAAGCAGAAGCAAGACCTGATCTCTACTAAAATTGGAGAAAATTAACTGGGCATGGTGAGCCTCTGTCTCAAGACAAAATCAAAACTAAACAACTCCTCATAACTTGGGTCATCTCCACATATCAGCCTCCTTATGGAACACTCATGCACGCCCTTCGCTTAAAAGAAACTGGGCTGGCTCAACGTCTGTGGCTCAATCAGCTAAGGCGCCAGCCACGTACACCTAAGGTGGCGGGTTCCAGTCCCCACCCCGGGCCCGCCAAACAACAATGATGGCTGCAACCAAAAAATGGCCGGGCGTTGTAGCGGGCGCCTGTGGTCCCAGCTACTTGGGAGGCGGAGGCAGGAGACTCGCTTGAGCCCAGGAGTTGTAGGTTGCTATGAGCTGTGATGCCATGGCACTCTACCCAGGGGGATAGCTTGAGGCTCCGTCTTAAAAAAAAAAAAAAAAAAGAAAGAAAGAAACTGGGCTTTCTCTAGGCCTGTGTGCCTCTCAGCACAGCCTACTCGATCTTCCACACTATCCACAGCAGAGGCTGGGAGCCTTGGCATCTTCCAGATCATCACTCTTCCTCTCACAGGCAGAACTACTTGGATGAGATTTCTGACATGTGCATGAACATTTTGCTGTCATCTGTGTACTTCTTGACTTTCATCGCATATTTATTTATTTAGAGAGAGGGTCTAGCTCTGTTGCCCAGGCTACACGGCAGTGGCATTATCAGAGCTTGCTGCAACCTCAAACTCCTGGGCTCCGAGGATCTTTCTGCTTTGGCCTGGAGAGTAGCTGGGACTACTGGGACATATCACCACATCTGACTCCTTTGTCTTTTCTTTTCTTTTTTTTTAAATTATACTGGTAATAGCTACAAAGAAGAGGTTGAAAGATTGATTCTTTCTTTTTAATTTACTTTTTAGTGAGTTAAATATTTTTGTCACTACTTTATTCTAAGCCTATTACGGGTAATACTGGCTCCTGTAATAAATGAGCCTAAAAGTGTCTGTAGCTTGACTACAACTAAATATTTCACATTCTGCTCACAGAACAGTGTGTGGAGGGCATTCCTGATCTGCAGTCTGTAATAGGAAACCCGTCTACTTTCATCTGTGGCTCTGCCATCCCTGAAGATCTTAGAGTTGACTTCCAGCTGGCAAAATGTGTGTACACACACACCTATTACAGTTTGGGGCCAAAAGTGATTATTTCTATTCACACTTCAGTGGTAAGATCTAGCCTTTCCACCACATCTTGATAGAACAGAAGAATGTTCTTTGCTGTTAGTAGAAGCGGTGTCTTTTTCCCTTCAAGTCTTCGACCTTCCTCAGAAGAACTCAGTTTTTTTTTTTTGAGAAAGAGTCTCACTTTGTCACCCTCAGTAGAGTGCTGTAACGTCACAGCTCACAGCAACCTCCAGTTCTTGGGCTTAGGCGAGTCTCTTGCCTCAGCCTCCCAAATAGCTGGGACTACAGGTGCCCACCACAACACTTGGCTATTTTTTTGTTGCAGTTTGGCCGGGGCCAGGTTTGAACCTGCCACCCTCGGTATATGGGGCTTGTGCCCTACTCACTGAGTCACAGGCGCTGCCTCAACAACTCAGTTTTTAAGTCAAGTATTTGAGAATAGGAGTTCAGATAAGTATTTGGAGGAACAATTCGCCACTGGAGTTTACCAACAAGAGGCAAGGTGGGACTCTAAAGTACAAGACTTTCTTGGCTCATTGGTCTGGTGAAAAGAAAACATTGGTACAAATAATCTTCATCTCTGTCAAGTGTAGACCCAGGGGCAGTCATAAGAAGAGTTTTACCATACTGTCGTATTTATTTTATAAACATTTATTTATCTAGTATATGGTTTCCTCTTTACCAAGTGCCTTTGTCTCTGCCATCTTTGTTAACATGCCTTCATTTCTTACTCTTTTCCTTTGAAAATCGGTAGTTTCTTAGAGGCCTATTTCTTTTGCTTTGCCCCTCAATGTCTTACACAAAAATTGCACCATCCAGATAACTATCTACTGTGTCAACTTTTGCTGCAATACAGCTATGTAAGAAAAAATACCCCAAATTCAGTGCCTCACAGAAGTACGTATTTATTTCTCACTCATTTAAAAAACATCTTTGTTTACTTATTTTTTAGAGACAAGGTTTCACTTTGTTGCCCAGTCTGGAATGCAGTGGCACAATCAGCTCATTGTTGCCTCAAACTGCTGGGCTCAATTGATTCTCTTGCCTCAGCCTCCAAAGTAGCTGGAGCTATGGCTTGGGCCACCACACCCAGCTAATTTTTAGATATTTTTTAGAGACTAGGTCTTTCTATATTGTACAAGCTGATCTGGGAGTTCCTGGCTTCCAGGGATCCTCAGCCTCCCAGCAGCTGGGATTACAGGTGTGAGCCACTGCACCTTGGGCCCTCCATGCTACTGTAGTCTCAAATTTTACTTGATTTTAACTCTTCTCACCACTTGCCCATCATTACAATTTAGACTTGTCACTACTCCAGATAGTTCTACCCCATCTCTGAAATTAAAAATCTCACTACACCAGTCTTGAACTCATCAAAACCCCCAGGCCCTGACCCTTCCCTGATGGCCTCCCTTCCTTAGGCCGCCCCTCGGTGCATCTTCTCCATCACTGCATTGCCTGCACCCTTGGTCTTTGCATTTCCTGTTGTGGCATCTGCTCTGCCAACTCCCAGCCTGGGAACAGCCAAGCCAGCTTTCTCCACTTCCACACCTGATCTGAGCACTGTTGCAAAAAATACACTTCTGCTATGGCCGCCATTGTATATTTACCATCTTTAATTCAAATGAACCAGCAGAAACCCTGTGCACCGGTCCTTTTTATATCCAGCCTTTCCCAGTCTTCCCTGTGGTTATGTTAGCCATTTTTCATGCTCCTGGAGCTGCTTATCTCATCCTCACTTCCTTTCTCACAGATGGCCTTGCCTCCCATTTCAGATATGAATGCTCTACTTTCTGGCTACGGGGAAGGTTTTGTTGTCCTCCCCACCCTCCACCTTGAACAATGTCGTTCTTTATTCAGATATGGTTCAGAACGTTCACTCACCTCAGAACCGTAGTTCCAGGTGTCACAGATGCTCCTGCACGGTCAGTCTAACGTCCATTCCCAACCCTCTGTCTTCTGCCTCACCCTCCCGTGGAATTTAAAAGAACTGCATCTTTCTTTTCAATGCTGGAGCTTTGCAGGGGAGCAGCCACAATTCTACAATACAAACATGCTGTCTGCCTTAATTCTAATAATTAACAGCTTATCTCATTTAGTTTAAGTTGAATGAAAACATAGCTGCCGCTAGGCTTTCCTGGCATGTGTAGTACATCCAGACCAAGAGATGACAAATCTTTCCAGTTTGGGGATGGTAGGAGAAAGCTATAGATTTTCTAAGTCACCCACCCTGATTTGGGGCATATTGTATAATCAGTAAGATGAAAACTTTCTGTACTTTTTACTGGTGAATCTTGAAGGAAGACAGCCCAAGGGTCTGAGCCCCCTGCTGACACTGTTTAATGGAATCTTAGGCATATTGGCCATTCTGTACCTTAGTTTCCTCATCTGTAAAGTGACATGAATAATATCTGCCCTTAGGGGTATTGTAAGGATGAGATAAGTAAGTGTACTTGGCCTGTTTCCCAGCACTCAGTAAACACTAAAAGTTGAGCTATTCTTGAACTAGAAGGGCAGGACAATGTGTGAAAGTGTTTAATAGTTAGACGTGTGGCATGGGAGAGAGAAGATGCTCACTAAGGTGTTTCTTCCAACTGAAGTAAACAGCAGGTTCAATAGGAGAGAAGGGCCCAGAATTAGAAATTTACATTCCTGACTTAGGCCCTTAATTCTATTAATAGTGACTCACATACCAGGTGATGTCTCCTTCCCTATTAGTGACCTGGATCATGGATCAATGAAGTTCAACTCCATTTACCTTGACAGTTTTTCTAAGAGGGGCTGAGACTTGCGGCCAAAAGGTAAAATAGGTACCTAGTTTTTATACACTCATCTTCTAAATGTGCCTAGTTTTTCCAGTAACCTAAGGAAGGCGTAGATTTTAACATGCTATTCCCTGAGATAATGCCAGCTATAGCAGCCAGCCTCTCCTGAACCTTAAAGGTGATCTCAGCAAGAAGGGAGAATAATCCAAATGAGAATATTTGCATTGGAGGCAGTTTAGAGTGGGGAGTGTTTAGGGGATGGGCTGCGGCCTCCACTCTTCCCCCTCCTAGGAAGATTTGTCAGGAGGTTCTATCCAGGCCACAGCAAGCTGCCACTGGAGGCCCCTTACCTGTGAAGACCTACTGGTCCTGCCTCCTATCCGGTCACAGTGCACTGCTAACTTGTCTTGGGCAGTACTCTGTAAGTACGTTGTTAAAGAATGTTGATTCTGGAACATCTGCACCTCATGTATTTCTTGAGTGGGGCATGTGTGATATAATAAAAAATCACTATTCTCACCAAACAGACCTATATGCTGGATGCACAAGTTCGAGAAGCTATGGGAAGAGATCTGTAGGAAAGATTTTTAAGTTTTGAGTTTCCTAAATCAGACTGGGTTAAGATATTTAGAGAACCAATTCTTACTAGGAAACAACAGAAGGGGACATTTCACCTCCACCCAGCCAGGCGTCCCTGGGTGCTTTGCCCCAACATCAGGTAAAGATTCAGATAGTTTTGTGGTCCGTCTATTCCAGGTTCCTTTCGTAGATATCCTGCTGGCAGATGCTGATAGCTTACTATTCTCCATCCTAAAGCTTATTAATCAGGTTACCAGCAAGGCCTAGTTAGCACCAAGGCTCATATTAGATATAAGAGAATATAGGCAAGGATCCAGGCATCTAAAGCAATTGCTTCCTCTACCTATGCTGGTTCTCCAGCAGAATCCTTTGAAAGTAGAAAGCAAAGGTCTTTATCCTTGGCCTTCCACACAGCAGGTGCCATAACCAAATCCAGCTACCTTTAGGGTCATAGGAAGGCAGAGAACTGGCCTTCAGGAAACAGCCACAACTTCCTCACAGTCAGTTCCACTTCTATTTCACTGACCATTCCTTCTCAACCTTACTGTAGGCTTCTTTTTATCTATTCTTGCAGAGACTGCTGCTTGCCTACTCAATTCATTTTTAGTAACAGAACCTTGATTTTTTTTTTTTAGGGTTGTAATATACCTATAAAAGACTATATCATCCAATTTCCCTGGGCGTGGTCAGTGGGTCAAGTGGAAGTCAGTTGGGCGGGACTTCTGTGAAGTCATTTGTAAAGGGAGCTGATTCAGCTGGGAGGATTGTACTTTTACCCCTTCTTTTCCTCCTTTTTATGCCTGGAACTTTCCTGGGATGTCTGCAGCCCCTTTGGCAGCTTCCTGGGAAGTGTGACCAAAAAGGAGAAGGCCCTGGCACGCTGGGGATGGGGTGAAGCTGCAATACTAGCTCAGACTTCGTTAGCAGTTTAAGAAACTTCCTTCTTATTAAACCAGGGTTATTTCAGATTGTGTTTTATGCAGCTGATTCCAGTCCTAACTGATACACCCATCCCTTATATAATAGTATTGCCTTGGGGAGTGCCTGTGGTTCAAGGAGTAGGGCACCTGCCCCACATACTGGAGGTGGTAGGTTCAAACCCGGCCAAAAACAAACAAAAAAGCATTGCCTAAAGTTATGCCTTCAATATTTTCTTTATATTTTTCTTCTGACAATAGCCATACCTATCGCTTAGCACACACATGCCAGACTTCAGATCTATATCTACATTTTCAAATCTCTAAAGCAGGGGTCCTCAAACTTTTTAAACAGGGGGCCAGTTCACTGTCCCTCAGACCATTGGAGGGCCAGACTGCAGGCCCCGGGATGAGTCAGCTGCTAAGCAGGACAGGCAGCGGCAGCAAAAACACCCAGCAGGCCAGATAAATTCCTCGGCGGGCCACGTGTGGCCCACGGGCTGTAGTTTGAAGACGCCTGCAAAGCCATATACTCTACTCCTCTTTAAACACTTTTATTTGGGCCCTATCCATGGATACTGTGGAAAGCTAAATAAGCCCCCTACCCCACTCCACCCCATACGCTTATGCCCTAATCCCTGGAACCTGTGATTGGTAGATACCTTTCATGGCAAAAGCAACTTTATAAATGTAATCAAGTTAAGGATTTTGAGAGGGGGAGTTTACCCTGGAGTATTTATTTATTTATTTATTTATTTTGAGACAGAGCCTCAAACTATCCCCCTGGGTAGAGCGCTATGGCATCACAGCTCTTAGCAACCTCCAACTCCCGGGCTCAGGCGAGTCTCCTGCCTCAGCCTCCCAAGCAGCTGGGACCACAGGTGCCTGCCATAATGCCTGGCTATTTTTTTTTTTTTTGGTTGCAGCCATCATTGTTGTTTGGTGGGCCCGGGCTGGATTCAAACCCGCCACCTTAGGTGTATGTGGCTGGCGCCTTAGTCACTTGAGCCACAGGTACCGAGACTACCCTGGAGTATTTAAATGGGCCTGATACAATTACAAATGTCCTTATAAATGAGGGAAGCAGGAGTCAGAGTCAAAAGGTGGCAATGCGACAAAGGAAGCAGAGATTGGAGTGATGTGGCCACAAGCCAAGGGGATGCAAGCAGCTTCTAGAAGCTAGAAGAATCAAGGAATGAATTCTGCTTTTGAATATTCAGAAGGAGCCAGCTTCGCCAACGCCCCAACTTTCACACACTGAGATCCATTTTGGACTTCTGACCTCCAAAACTATAAAACAATAAAGTTTGTAGTAATTTTTCACAATGGCAATGAGAAATTAATGCAGGTACCTCAAATCTAACATATCCAAGATAAATTCTTTACTTCACTTCCCAAACCTAATCCCCTTATATTCCCTATCTTTATTATTATGTCGTCCAAACCAGAAATTCATCGTGTATCCTAGATTGTCCCCTTCCCTTGCCCTTCACTCATCACGAGGTATTTTCAATTCTATGTATTGACTATCTTTCAAATCAGTTCCTAAATCAAATCTGCATTATCTTCCCTATCTTCTCTTATTAGTCCAGGGGTTATCGTGTGGCAATGTCTGGAGACATTTTTTGGTGGTCACCACTGAGGGAAGGCTACCATTGGGCACATATTCTACCCCCTTGCTTCTCACTGAGACATTCACCCTTCAAGTCTCTGATGGTTGTTGCTGTTCCCCCAAGGTCCTGCCAAAAACTATGGGTTCTCAGCTTTTCAGAAGAGGCCCTCTGCCCAAGCCCTTTCCCTGGAAAGGAAGGGCCCAAGCCTTTTGCCCCACACCCAGAACAGGTAACTATCCTGAGGAAAAAAATGTAGCTATAGAATGTTACCTCACCTCTCCTTGCAATTCTTCATCAAGATTTTAGCCTTTTAAGGCTTGATTGCTTTTCCATTACCTTCAAGTAGATTTAAAAACAAACACAAACAAACAAAAAGCACTGATTTTTCTATTTGCTCTCAGCAGGAGTGCTCCGCTGCAAATCCTTAGCTCCCGGCAAGAAAGAGAGGTAGCCCTGAGGCCTCTTGAGCCCCCACCCACCGTCCCTCTTTATCCTGGACCTGCAGCTTCTCTTACAAGTGACTGTCCTCTGTATCTGAGCCTGCCTTAATGGCAGAGGAATAACATTCTCTTTCTCCAGGGTCTCACATCATCTCAGTCCTGTTTGTTTCCGGATATCCAAACTAGCCTCGTGCTATATCCCAGGCCAGAGTAAATAAGATTTAGGCTTCGTTTTTCTGAAAAAGAAGCTTGCCTGTTTCTAAATCCTGTGGGATTTTTTGTTTGTTTGTTTTTGGTGTTCTAAGTCCTCTTTCCTTGTTAAATTCTGGAGTAAATGCTGTGCCCGCTCCAAGTCAATTGTGAAAGAAGGCTCATTTGGACATTTGTAAATATATTGCTTTCTAGATCTCTTTTTATCCCCCAAATAAAAAGTCTTGATAGCCTTCTTGCAGGTTTAATTATCTTCTCTGGATTGTAAACTAGTCAATCTGTGACTATGTTGCCAAGCAGAGTCAAGATCCTTATTAAAAATAATGATGGTGGCTCGGCCCCTGTGGCTCAATCAGCTAAGGCGCCAGCCACGTACACCTAAGGTGGCGGGTTTGAATCCCCAGCCGGGGCCGCCAAACAACAATGATGGCCGCAACCAAAAAACAGCAGGGCGTTGTGGTGGGCGCCTGTGGTCCCAGCTACTTGGGAGGCGGAGGCAGGAGACTCATTTGAGCCCAGGAGTTGGAGGTTGCTGTGAGCTGTGATGCCATGGCACTCTACCCAGGGGGATAGCTTGAGGCTCCGTCTCAAAAAAAAAATAAAATAAATAAAATAATGATGGTAACTGTTTTATTGCTGCGATATTTTGTGCTCCAATTATATATAGACCAGGTGTTTTCTATGCCTTGTCTCTTTAACATTTAACTGTTGCAGGAAGACGAGGCCAGATGGAGAGAAAAAAGAGCACTTGAATACCAAGATATGGAAGAAGGGCTTTATCTCAGCCATCAGAGAAGACTAGAGTCCAAAAGGGGCCATGTGCTCCAACTGGCTCTGTCTTTTCCCTTTTATCTCTAGTCAAGGGCGCTTTGCCCACAGGTACCCTTCATTGGTCAGTTTGAACAGAGCTGGAGAAGGAGGGCTCCAGCTTTTACAGAAGCGGAAGCAAGCGTTAGTTTCCAGGTCCCAGGAAGTTAAGTTTCTACAAATTCCTAAAAGCTGAGTCACCACATGGAGGACATTGCAGGTGTATTCTTGGGGTCTCCATAAGAAGACCCCTGTTCTCTCAGACCTCACTTTTCCTGGTATCCTCTCTCATGACAATCCTGTGCCTATGGGCGGGGGTGGGGGAGTTTATCATTTATCAGGAAACTGAAGCTGAGAGATGTTAAATTGTTCATTCCTATTCAAAGATTCAAAGGCAGCCTCTCTGCCTCTCTCTCTACAGCCTCGCTCTTTCTTCTTCTTCTTTTTCTTTTTTTTTTTAAGACAGAGTCTCACTTTGTCCCCCTCGGTAGAGTGCTGTGACATCACAGCTCACAGCAACCTCCAGCTCTTGGGCTTAGGCAATTCTCTTGTCTCAGCCTCTCGAGTAGCTGGGACTACAGGTGCCCACCATAATGCCCAGCTATTTTGTTGTTGCAGTTTGGCAGGGGCCGAGATCGAACCAGCCACCCTCAGTATATGGGGCCAGCGCCCTACTCACTGAGCAACAGGCGCCACCCAGCTTCGCTCTTTTGAATACAGCTCCAGCTCCTAACCCTTCATTTTCAGTATCTGACACTACATACAATTCCAAACCCTAGCTAGTCATTCATGGCTCCAGGTCAAAGTGTGGAAGTCCAAGAATAGTACATAACCTTGCCATACGATGACAACACAGGACATTTTTAGTGGCTGATAATAAAATGTATGACTAATTTTAAAAAGTTATGCCTCCTACCAATAGATGAATGGACAAAGAAAATATGGTATATATACACACAATGGAACACTATATAGCTTTTAAAAAGAAGAAAATTATGTCATTTTGTTGGACCCAAAACGGGGTCCAGCCACGATAGCCGCCCCCAAGGAACAGTCACCAGACTCGGGTCGATGCAAAAGCAAGAGGCGAGTTTATTGCTGACGCGTCAGGGTCCCTCAGCCGCTTGGGAAGAAGGACCCCAATGGCTGTTACAGGCTTTTTTTAAAGCTGAAAACCGCAAACAGATGGGTGTGGGGGTCGGTGATTGTTTGAACCAGGGAGATTCTGATCAGGGGAAGGGCAGGGGGTAGGTCACTGGTTTGTTTAAGCGACAGAAATTCTGAGCGTTCCGAACAGGGAGTGGGTCTTGCAAGGGGTCTGGAAATTCCGAGCAGGGAGTGAGCAGGGTCAGGGGATGAGTTTTAGCCGTTGGGGTAGCTGGCGTGAGTTTGGGGGAAGCAGGATGTGGGGAGGGGCGCCCACAAGCACCCAGGAGGTAGTCAGTCAGCCAGTGCT